>ARYC01002810.1:0-11910 GCA_000711775.1 Oxytricha trifallax | reverse complement strand
TCAGACTTTGAATAGCAATTCAATTGTAAAATAGATATGCAGAGCTAAGAAATATAATGTGAGGTACCAATAAAAATGGTTGAAGAGGAGGAAGAGAAAAAAGAAATAAAGATAGATCATTTTTGTGAAGAGTGTTAGAAGAGTTTTACTTATAAATCTGCTCTGAAACGTCATATTTTAGAGCAGCATTTTAACAAATCCAAGCTCTATCTTAAGCATGATAAGATAGATGGAAAATATTTCTGCCCTTACTGTAATAAGTAATACAATCATTCAAGGGATCTAAAAGTTCACCTCGAAAAACAACATGGTAAGAAGTTTGAGGTCATAGATCCTGAGACTGGTGAAGTATTTCTTCAGAAAAGAAAGCCAAGAGACCCTTTAGAATATTTGGAGCAAAGAGTTAAGAAAGAGAATAAACTCATTATAGCAGTGAGAAACCTCCCTGCCTCTAAGATAGTAAAAATTACTCTCAAGATGCATGCACTCAAGCTTCCAATATTAAATATAATTGGCCTAACTGAGTGTAAAGAAAGTTATCTTATTCTTGAGGATATATTTGAGAAAAAAGTCATAACTGATAAGCAGTTTGCTTACAAGATTTATCCTTCAATTACTTTAAATGTGATGACAAGTATCAAATGGAGTTTGTCAATGAGTATCAAGCTTTTACTAAAGCAAGGGATAGACAGAGCATATTTATAATTAATCTTGAAGCAATTCTCCTTGCTTAAAATTATGTAGCTTTTCGCCTACCTTTATACTAAATGTCATTCAGAGACTATATTCATGACTAAAGGTGTCCAAAGTATCTACCTCTTATTCTAACATATGTCTGCAAAGGTATTGAGGGGCTGCATACTTTAGGATACGTGCACTGAGATTTAAAGCCTGAAAACATTATGCTTGACTTTTCACCACTCAAAGTGGTATTAATAGACTTCAATAGATCGTAGAGAGTTGAGGCTCAGGACTGGCCAAAGTTCGTGGCACTCCTGGATATTTTCCAGAGAGAAGACTGGAGAGATGGAGATATAAGATGGGATATCTGGTCTCTAGCAGCAATAATCATGATTTATAATAACTTGTCTATTATTAATATAATTATAAATTAAAAGCCAATTAAAAGGCATGCCAAAAAAAAAACTTAATCAAATTTCGTAAAAAAAACTTCAAAGTCACAATGATTGTGACAATATTCAAAGACTATTATTCACCTAGTAAGCCATAGCTTGAGCTCTCTAGGTCTCTCTCAAGATGGTAAAATCAACCCTAAAATTATAATGAATCTAACTCCTTAAGTGACAGCAATGATTATAGTATAAATAGAGGGCTTTCTTACCAATGACAAGATACTTGAGCAGTGTAAAGGATTTTCACTCTAAACCCGAACAATATTATTCCATAGACAGTAAGTACCCTGATATTAGATTGACTCCACCATAACTCTATTACTTGTACAAAAAATTTAAAATCCGATAAAAAGTAATGAGAAGAACCTATTGATTAAAAACTGCAAAGCTATAAGAAATACAAATACAAAGGCAAGAGAGATTTACTAAGCTCCTTGAGCTCATTGATAATGGCCGGAAAATTATATATATTGACGAGATAATCTTCAAACCTTACAAGGTAGAAAAGAAGTCGTGGGCCAAGAAGGGATAAAACTAAGTCTTGCAGAAGGAGGGCCTGAATCTAAAAACTATGGCTGCGACTGTTGCCATAAGCATGGATCGTGGATTGGAGGGATACTAAATAAAACAAAAGTCGATGAGCAAGAGAGACACTCAAGCCATTCCCTCTTTCAGGCGCCTGCTAAAATTTTTAAAGTAGCTTCCTCTACCAAAGTTGATCGAAACTATCAAATTCGGACTTGGTTCAGTTTTCATAAGTCTATCTAGATTTAAGCAAAGTCTACCTGGTTTTAGAAGGATGTTCTTTATTGGCACTTAAAGTTGGTTCTATCCACAAATTTAGATCCAAGAAGCAAAAAATAGCACCCAAAAATTCTAAAAGGATTTATAGCTAATTCTAGATAGATTTTACACTTCTTGAGCCTGGCAAAAAGTAAAAAATGGAGGAGGGACAGCAGCTGTAGCTGGAAGTAAAAATTTTAACAGGCACCAAAAACAAGGCGTTATTGAGTACTTAGCTGCTTTTAACCAACAAAGGGGTATAGTTATTTTCTGGGATAATCTTAGGTCCCACCATAGCTGTACAGTTTAGGATTAAATCAAATCTTAGGAGTGGAAATGCTTGTTTACCGCCCCATACTCACCAGAGTTTCACTGCATAGGGGAAGTTTTTTCATAGATAAAAAAAGTCTATAAGGAGAAAGTGATTTCTCAAGACTTCAACATAAACTAGTAATAACACATTGTCATAATATAACAATCAATATAATGCATAGAGTTAGAGTTGGTTAGGAAAATTATTTAAAGACATATAGAGAAAATGAAAAGTTATTTAAACTTAATTCAAGCTAACTAAGTCTGACTATCACTTTTTTTGTTACCAATATAGTCATTCTATTAATTCGTCTTCTGGTTTCATCTTATTAGCTGAACTTTGAATCATTATCTATTGCTAAGACTAAGTGCTATTAGTCTAGGCACCCTCCTCTACTAGTTTAAACTCTTAAAATGGAGCTGATATCTGATGGTAATTCCGCTTCTACTTTTACTTGCGAGGTTCAGATTTGTTCTTAAGTAAGGACAAA
The DNA here is from genome assembly GCA_000711775.1 of Oxytricha trifallax. Classification (NCBI taxonomy): domain Eukaryota; phylum Ciliophora; class Spirotrichea; order Sporadotrichida; family Oxytrichidae; genus Oxytricha; species Oxytricha trifallax. Next base: position 9,191 of record ARYC01002810.1, on the reverse strand, counting down.
GCTTCCCTTTTTGCTCTATAATTATTTTGATTAAATCTATAAAATTACTGGAAAAGTATGGTACTGATTAAAGGAGCTTGTATACATCCTCACTAATGTATATCTTTTCTTTCTCCTCTTCTTAGTTTTCGCTTTTGTTTCTCGCTGCATTAGCATGTTTCACCAGTGTCTGAATATAATTTGCCCACAAGGTAGAGAGCACCCCATAGAAATATCTTCTCTCAAGGAGGACTTCGCAGTCGCGGTAGTAATTCATGAATCTCATAATCTCTTGGTCTTCCTTAACCTGTTCAAATATATTTTTTGACAGAAAATTCCTCATAATATGGCACGTTCAGTTGTATAACATTGCTAATCCTTAGTAGGTCTTTGTCTACAGCTAAGAGGTCTTTTATAAATATCATAGACATGATCATCTTGGGGCAAAAAGTACCCTTCTCTATATTTTTAAAAAACTATAATTACTATTGAATTTTAGAAACTTTATCCAGTCACTCTTGGACCTGAACTTGCTTACTAGTTCTCGAGCATCATGGCCTTGCACAAGCTAGTTTTCCATAGTCTTTAAAGAAAATCTAATAAATATTATGATAAATTGACTTTTGTTTAAATTTCTGACATCATATTTGATTCATTAAGAGAATCATTAATTTAACTATGAATTTCAGTATATTATAGTCAAAAGTCTGCATATCAGAAATATATTTTTTATTAATATATTTCGTATTTAGTTTAAGTATTAGAGAAACTTATAAGTTTAATAAAACCAAATATTTTTAATTTAATCAATTATTATTAAATGAGAGAGGACTATAAGTTTCACACTAATATCTAAACAGTAATTATTTTATTATAATATTATTATTTTATAAGTAAATTTTCTAAATATTTTTTTAAAGCTTATGAAGTGCACAATCTTAAGTTTTCAAGAGTATGCATACATTACTTTATAACATAATTTATCATAGTTCAAATTAAGAGATTTTGTACACATTATAAAAATTATAAAATATAATAATTTATATTGCTCAATAGGCTTAAGGTAGACCCAGTGTCTATAGTTATAATTGTAAATCTCAGAATATTAAACTAACTATAATAATAAAATCCAAGTCAAGGTTTACTGTTGAATAATAACAAAAAATGTAAGTTTTAAATTTATTAAGAAATTATAATATCACTAAGTATCTTTGAAAAAAATTGTTTAGAATAGTATGATTATAACAAATAAACTCTCATTTAATACTGCTTAATTATAAGATTTACTCTATAGCTACCTCCCATATTTAATAGTTTATAATGGCTAAAATAAATCAAATATATATATATATTATATTTTATAAAATAGTAATTTGTTGAAAATTAATTTTAATTATTATTATGGATAAAAAAAAGAAAGAAAAGTGAAAATGCCAGAGTTCTAAGACTTTGATAAACCCATAAACCCTTTATAAAAGAGAGTCCTAAATATCTGCGGAAGATTTCGGACTCCTAAAATTCTGCGGATGATAAATATGCAGACTAATTATAAAATTTGGTAAGAACATTATTATTTTTACGATTTGAAATATTATTCCCTGTAGAATAAATTTGTTGGTAAAATTTTAATATAGATATTTAAAAGTTTCATGATTAAAATATTTATTCAATATTTGTCTTTACAAAATATTAATTTTGTCTTGGAATTGATAAATATTAAATCTTAATAGATTTAAATTTCACATAGAATTAATTTTTTTTAATATATAAAATTTAAAAGAATTTTTTTATAATTTATAATTAAATAATATATTAAAATTGTTTTTAGATTAGAGATTATAGTAATAAGAATATAACAATTAATGGAAGCAACAAATATTCTTCAAAGATAAAAATTGACATTTGAGGGGATTTAATATATTGATTTGATATTAATTTTACTTAGAAATTACGATATTTGTTATACTCAATATGAATGTTTAGTATGCCTAAATATTTTTAATTTCCCCTCTCTCTTATATAGAAAGAAATAAATGGACAACTATATTTTACTTTATACTAATTTATTTATTAAAAAGTGAAGTCTATCGACTAAAGTGAAATTAATCATTAAATATAAATTTAAAAGCACTTGTATAATTCTAAATAACCTATAATAGTATGTTTAAGATAACTCAGAGATTGATAAATTATGGGTAAAAAGGCCGAATCTCAAAAAACGTCCATAATTTAGACTTTAAGGTAAATAATTCAAATTTTAAAAGTATCATAATTTTTTTATTAAAGTATGGGAGCATAAAAAAATAAATGAGTTATTGATTTAAAAAAGATTTAAAATGTGACAATGGTAATTAATATCAGGTTAAACCTTTAAAAGAAAATAGTATTTACAATTAAAGTAAGTGAAAAAAATAAAATAATAATTAATAACTAATAACCTTTTGCTCTTACAATGAAATAATCTTTCAATATATTCATATATAATTTAGTCTAAATAATCGTCATTCCTGCCACAATCTTTAAAATATAAAATATAATTTGTCAAGTGTTTCTTATTAAAGTAATATATTTAAATTCAATATTTCTAACGATTATTGCATTAAATCTGAGGAGTCAAGATTAATAAGCTAATTTTTTATTAAAGGAATTTTAATTGGGATACTAAAACCTATACAAAAAATGTTTATATTTATTATATTGTAATTTTTGACATATTTTAATAGAAGATAAAAACTAAGAAGGAAATATCATTCCTAAATATTTAACAGATTAGAATTGGATGAAATTTAAGACATTGTAAGTATTTAAAGAGATATCAGCTTTGGTCTTACCTTAAAATAGTTCTAAGATTATTACTTCAAATTTAACTGAGATACTTGTTTGGAGATGGTTCAAGAATTTTATATTTATATTTTAACTGTAAAAAATTTAACCAAAAGTAATTATAGATTATATCAGAGTGTTATTGAGTACTTAATAGTCAAAAATATTAATGCTAAAAAATATATATATATATATATATCATTTAATTTAATAAAATTACTACCGCCCTAAATATTTGAAGATGTTATTTAGAAAAAAGAAGAACACAGGAAATTCTTAGCTAGAAGTCACGATAAGTTTTTCTAAGAAAACAATATTGAAGAGATCAATAAATTCTTCTAAGAAGCAATAGAATTTGTGGAAGCTTTACAGACTATTCCCACCATCATAAAGAAATATTAAAGTTTAATTAATCTTCAATCATTTTCAACCATATTTACTAATCTTAAAACATTTTCAGAAATAAATATATAATATTTATTCTAAAGTTAAATAAATTTTTAAATGAAAATATTTCCTTATATTATCTAAAAGAATTTGATTATTCTAAAATAAAGTTAATATTATTTTTGTTATTATTCTATAACTTTTAGCAAAATAATGTTTTATCATCTTATCATTTGAAAATTATCATCGATATGAACTAGAACTAGCCTCAATGATTATTTTATGATTTTTAAAAATCAAACTAATATGAAAATATAATATTTGTATTTTAGTATTTTTGTGTATATGAATTATTTTTTTATTATTTAAATTAATTTTAATATGATTAACGACTTTGACTATGTAGATGGTTTTTCAAATAAGATTACAAGAATCGTAAGTTTTATGTGTAATGTGTTTTCTTTAAAACCAAATCTTTGTTATCGGGTTCCCTCTAATTCTTTCTCTATAGTTATCTGAGTTAAAGGAAAGTTAGTATAAGGAGCGCTTAAGATAAAAAATATATTTTATTATAATAATTGCTAGAAAGTTAAGATTTAAATTAAAATGAGTTAATTATATTTTAAATATTAATTGAGAAACGTACAAAGATTAATAAATAGTATAACTTAACTTAAAGAAAAATGACAATAACAAATATTTTTAAATCTATTCAGCTATATATTCAATTAGTATGAAAAAGATAATTTTTAATTATATTTCTTTTTAAAACTCCAAGCTTTTTGCATTAATTAAACTAAATACTAAATTAAATGATAATTCTTTTTCTTTTATATATAATATCAATTTTTATAATCATATTTGAAAATTTAGAATAGAAATTTATAAATAATAAATATTAAGATTAATTTTAGAGGATGTCATATAAGTTCAGCTAGGAATGAATGAAATTGGACTTGATAATATAAAACTTATAGATGAAAGGATCACTAGAACTTTTAATGAATATATGCATATTATTGTTTTAATTTTACATTGTTTTATATTAAATTAAAAGAATTGAAATTTTTTTAATATTTAAGGCGTTGTTGATGATTAAAAATACATTAATTTATGAATTTAATTTTAGACATGAATCTTTTAAATAATTTGACATTTTAAAATTCTATTAGTATAATAATTTTTTAAAAAATATGAAAAACTTGAGCTACACTAAAAATAATTAAAATTATTAAATAAAATGACATGACTATATTCTTAATTATTGATAGGAATATTCTATAGATTTATTATTTTATTAAATTATTATTTCACACTATGCTTGTATTAAAACCTAAATTTACAATAATGAATTATTTTTATTAAATTAATTATCAATTACTATCTATTTATTAAAATTCTTATATTATTTAAAAATAAAAAAATCCTATTTTATTTTTTTTAATTATATATATAAATTAAAACTGAAGAAATGGAAATATAAGAATTTATTGAGCTTGAAATTGGGAATGTAGTATATTACAGAAGCCAAAGAAGTCCTCAAGTGGAATATATAGCAACAATTGAGAAGATATACAAACTATCTTACTTGATAAACATCTATATAACTCAAGAAGATAGAAAAAATAACGTTGTTTTACGGAGAGAAATCGTTTTCAAATCATTAATATAGAATTATTAATATTTTATATACTTTTTATGCATATAGATTCCTTAAATAATTCAGTAGCTTATTTATTTTAGGTTATATTTGAAATATTTATTTTCAAAGTTTTAAACAAATTTATTTTCTCAAATTATCCTTTTATTTTTACAATATCAAAGCTATATAATAATTCTTTATTAAATTCTTTAAGATAAGGTTACATTTCTTGAGTATTTGAAATAATGTTAATATTTCTTTTAAAAATAAACTACAAAACCAATCTTTAAAATACAATTACTTCTCTAATACTTCCGGTTCTTCAATAAAAATATTGACCAAAATTTTATTTATTCTATTTCATTTTAATAGATTATGTCTAATTTAAAATGCTTGTTTTGTATAATAATTTAAAATATTTTATTTAATATTAATATTTGTTAAAATTTATGACGCTATATATTTAATTTTAATTACATTTAAATTTACTATCGATTAATCCCTTATTCATAATTTCCCTTCCTTTCTATTTTAAAATGTTGATTTTTTCTTCAGAATATAGTTAATAAGGTATTCCCCAATCATTTAAAAATAAAAGTTGTTTATATTTATTGGTAAATGTTCACCACTCCTTAACTTTGACATTTACAATAACCCAACCTGCTATAACTGGAAAAATAGCTTAAAGGTTGGCGACGAACTGCTAGTTCAAATTGAAGAAAAATGGGTGTTTTCTTATATTGACTAAATACGCAATCCTTAATAACAAAATATAGGATTAAATTTTTAGAGTAAAAAAAATGATTAAATTAATAATATATAATATTCATTATATTTTTATATGTTTATAGGGGACTATAGAAAAATGTAGTTATTTACTGATTATTAAAAATAGATATAAATATTTTAATTTTAAGATAATATGACCTTAAAATTAGATTAAATAGACTAAAAATAAATCAATAAAATTTTAATTGTTTAATGATTTTAATTTAATAAATGAAAAAGGTTTTGAATTATATAATAAAAATATTGTTCAATTTTGTTAATTATTTTAGCTAACACATTTTCTAAAATATTGCAAACTCTAACATCATTTTAATAATTTTTTAAATAAATATAACATTTAATAATAAGTAGAAATCAAATAATAAGTTCAATTTTATGTAGTTTATAATAAGAATAGTTACTCTATCATAAAAATTATTTAATTAGAAATTTGTAAAAACTATTTAAAATATAAAAATGGAGCTAAGAATTTGCTTAAATTCACCAAAATTTATAAATTATTTTTGTGATTTTACAAAAATATACCCCTAAAATCTTCCTGTGCTCTAAGCAAATTAGTAAAGTCAAGTTTATACTTTAAAATTCATAATTTATTTCTTTATAATCATATATTTTCCTTTAAGTATATTTAATATATTTTATTAATTTAATTTTTAAATATAAAATTTAATTTAATAAAATTTATCATCTTAAATTTTTAAATTATTTTAAATTATTAAATTTTTTATTTAAACATATTTTAAAGTTTTTGTCAAACATAGATAGTTAGAGAATAAAAATGGCACCATAAAATTGAAGCTTTATTAAAACATTAAAAATAATTTTTTTTTATTAGATTAAGTAAGCATAGTTAATAAAAGTATGAAAAATTTATTTAATTTAGAATAAATCTGGTTATATATAATATATTCTTAAAAATAAATAAAAGAATAAAAAACATTCTTAAGATTAATATACAAAATAAAAATAGTTTTTCACCATCAATAATTTACTTAATTTATCATAGATTATAAAATTTCAATAGTAAGGAAATTTTCAATTGTTTTGTCATTTTAAACTTCAATCTAATACTATTAAAAAAAATAATATTAAAAATTCAATAAAACATTGTTCCCAAAAATGAAAATTACAATAGACGTGATGCTCTTGGGTTGTGGACCACTGGGTAGTGGATCGACTTATAAAATCTTCAAGCAAAGCCTATTATTTAATACTATTTATTTTGAATACTTATTAATTATATTCCTAATTTTAATTGTTTATAATTTTAAATTTCCACAATATTCTATCTTAATTAAATTAATTTATAAATCTTCAGAAATTAAGCAAGGAAATTTTGAATTCGTCAAATATCTCGTTGAAGAATATTATATTCAAAACCCCAAAACCCCTTAGTGAGGTTTATAAGTTCTTTGATTTTTAGGGTATAGTTGGGGTCTTATTGGGGTTAGTAGAGAAATTAGGCCAATTTCAAAATGAGAAATAGAAATTAGCGAAATTTAGGGTCTATTTATGATGAGTAATATTTAGATTTACTGCTTAAGCTTAGGTATGGTTCAAGTATTTATATAGACTAAGTCAAACCAGTGTTGAATTATACAGCCATAGCAAGGCTCCTACGCAAGAGTGCCTCAACCGTTAGGTATCATTGCTTGTTAGCTGTTTAACATTTTAATTCAGGCTCTTGAAAACATCCTGCAAGAAAATAAAAGTTCTCACAGGTCCATATTGACTATCTCTGTGACTTTAAGACATTAAAGTATTGGGCTCACTTTCCTCTTGACTAACGAGCTGTCATGTTTCATCGCAAGTTTCCAGACATGCGTATCTCTCTTTAGAGTATAGCCAATATTTATAGACGAAATGGTATTACTTTCAAGACTGTCAACAGAGTTAAGAGAGTGATTGATTTTACAGTGCCATTTTATAGTACTAATTTAAACTATATATATGATTAAATGCAGAGAGCTATTGCTAATAACATCAAGTTCATACACTCTGATGAAGCTGTATTCACCTTCAACACCTTTATTAATAAGTCTTGGTATAAGAAGTATGATAATATTGAAGTCTATGATTAAAAATTGAAGGTAGTCACCCATGCAATTTTAGCTGGTATAGGTGAAGATTCAGGCTAGAGAGTTATGTTATTCACCCTCGCTCTATTAAGCGAGAGTAGTATATAGAGTTCCTACATAAGCTCAGAGAGAAGTATAGTAACCAAGAGATCATCCTGTTTGTTGATAACCTTTCAGTTCATAAGACTAAGGAGTCTAAGAAAGCTTATGAAGAGTTAAACATAACTCCTGTATACAACGTTCCTTACAGCCCTTAATTTAATGGAATAGAATTCTACAGGAGTTAAATAAAGACTCACTACAAGAAGCTTCTGCTGTATCATCTTATGCATGACTTGCCCATCGATACAGTAGACTTGATTCAAAGCAGCTGTAAGAGAGTGAGCGTAGATAAGACAACAATTTGTGCGAGAGAGAGAGAAGAATGATTGTTTATAAATAAGTTTTAGATTTTAACGAATGAATATATTCACATATTAAACTGGCCCATAAATGGGTTTGGCTTCTCTTTCTTCTCCTCTTCTTATGGCTTGATTGGGCCCATATTTCTTCTCTTTGTGCCAGCTCCTGCATCTATGTTCATTTCATCTGGCTTTTAAAGATCTTTATAAAGTCTCTTGCTCACTTCATGAATTTTCTGTGACTTTCTCTCTCTATGAACCTTAGCATGCTCTTTCATAAGATATATACCAGTGCCAGATTTTCCTTCAAAGTTGTATGTCAAAGCTTACTTGAAAGATAAGGATGCTTCTTAAGTTCCTCTAGCCAAGCTGAGCTTATAAGTATGCCTTGCTTCTTCTAGTCTTCAGGAGAAATAGAATATCGTTTCTTATGTGCTTCTTCAATAATTTCTCTGAGATAATCCTCTTTTATTGTACCAAGAACACCAAAGAAGAAGTTCCTCTCTGGGAGTTTATTAGAGAGTTGTTTCTTGGTAGGAAGGTAAACTACCACTTCCTCATCTTACATGGCATCCTCATAAAGATTAGTGACTGAAATGTCAGGGTAGTTGGGAATTTCTATTAGTTTAATCTCTTTATTTTTAAAAGCTTTCTTCTCCTCACAAAGTATTGCTTTCAAGAATGAAATTTTGGTACCTTCCATCATTTGAAGGAATAAACCAACTGTATAATATGTTAATAGTTATCTATTTATCTTACCATGTAAAGTTAGATATCGATAGAGATCTTCTTTACTTCTGAATCTTGAGATCATTTCTTGAGCCTCGACTCTTTTCATTTGATCATTGAGTGATTCCATCTTTGTTCCTCTTCCTATAAATGAATTCCAAATTATAATTTATAGACTTCTCGACCACTGTTTAAAATCTTACTATTAAATATGGCATCTTATAGGAGGTCAACCTTGTAAAAATACATTGAAAAAGTTTGAAGATGCTGTAAAAAACTTTATAGTGGAGCTACATTTTTATCAATTTAATTTCATTAAATTTGTACTAAATTTTTTTTAAATTTAATTAGTACTGGTATTAA
>ARYC01002809.1:0-19768 GCA_000711775.1 Oxytricha trifallax | reverse complement strand
ATTCATTTTATATTAGGAATAAGACGGCAACTGGGGGAAATTCTAACAAAAGTAGCTTTTCTAAAAAGAGTAATATTAGCAGAGGGGGCTAAAGTGCAATTTATGAGGAATCATCATTCGGAGGAGCAATGGCTTCGATTCATCATAGAGACTGTGAAGGCAAGAGAACTTTCGTTACTGAATTCAAAGAAGATTTTGACAGACTTAAATACTTAACAATCTTTAATTTTATAAAAATTCTTAACCAATTTAAGTATAGTATAATTTTTCTCATAATTCATCTGAAATTAAGCTAAGTAGAAACATTAAAGATCAATTTTGTATCTTATAAATACTTTGAGGACACAGCAGTAAAAATTTATAATCATTTAAGCTTGACAAAATTCACATATCCCGATGGCCATGAAAATTACCAATCAATCTATAAAAAACAAACTACACATAACTAAACAGTATTTCTAGATTTAGATGACACTTTGATATTTGTGTCACTTTTCAAGCTCAGCAATGACAAGGGAAAAGAAATTGAAATAATCTATTAACTTACATATTCATATAGAATTTAATTTGTTTAAGAAAAGGGGTTTCGGGGAATTTAAATTATTTAACTTCAGGGTTTTATTATTAATAAATAATCGAGAAAGATGGCTCTAAAATGAAGGTTAGTTATAAATAATTACTAAACTATTATTTACCATATTATTATTTATTTATGGTAAAGTAGTTTATATATTTATTATATTATTTCGCTTTTGGCTTGGGCAAAACCCCCCATAAATATTATAAACGATATCCCAAATATTCTCTAAATATATTAAGAGATTATTAATTAATCACGGAATTTGTTTCATATTAAAAGATATTTATAATTAATTTTATATGATTTTTATAAATATAATAACCTATTCTTATAAACATAAAATTAAATTCAAAATTATTCGAAGTAAAAACCCTTTTTCCAATGTTATTTATAAATTATACATTTTAGATTGGGGTGTTGACGTCAGCGCTTGCTACCTGACGTCACCGTTCGCTACCTGACGTCACCATTCGATACATGACGTCAAAGCTCTCACATGACGTCAGGACATACCAAGTGACGTCAGGACATACCACATGACGTCAGGACATACCACATGACGTCAGGAAAAACGACATAACGTCAGGACTAGCTACATGATGTCATGACTTGGTTAAAGATTTATATAATATGAAATTTGGTAAAAAATCAAAATATGATTTTAAATAAAATACCAAAAAGCCCACCAGATTAATTATTATTAATATCAAATAATTAAACAGTAAAAATTTCAAAAGAACATAATAACAATTTTTTACATAATTCTCAAACTTATTAAACTTTTTTAAAATTATATTTTTAAAACTTCAGCCAAAATATATTTTAATTATTGTGTTATACATTTGAATTAGCTAATATAAAGTATTATATGTTTGTTTTATTAATTGAGATGCAAGAAAATAAATTGTTATATAATATTGGATTTATAATTTTTTAATTTTAGATCTCCAATTATATTATTTAATGATGAATTTCATAATTTTTATTTGTAAGTATTTATATTTAATAGATGTTTAAAGTTTAAAACAAAATGTAAGATAATTTAATTTAGGTTAGATTTTTCAAATAATGACAATTTACATAGAAAATAGTTCTTATTCGAAGTACATTAAGATTTAATGAGTAATTATAAAAAAGTTGTTACGAAAGGATTTGTATTTACAAAAAGCTTTAGTTTTACTAAATCCTTAAATTTTCATCAAAACCCTAAATATTAATATGTAGAAATTTGATAAATTCAAGAGTTATCTAACTTTTGCAGGGATTTTTATATTCTTATAAAAATGTGGATTTAATTATCATATTATTAAAAGATCATTTTTGTTATACTTAGTAGTAGTAGTAAAATACTTGAAGGTAAAATTAAAAATAATTTGAATATCAGGTGCGATAAATTACCCAAAGTATATTATAGTGAAATCTGTTTTTATTTGACCGTGGACAGTTGCGGTTCCCCGCGATTCATTCTATCTTATTCTTTTCTTATACTTGATTCACCTTTCCACTTCCTTCCTAGTCATCTATTACTCTCGATTGTTTCTCTGCTCCTTCTAGGCTGTAATTCTAGTTGTCATCTCATGTTGACTGCCTCCTCTTCACTTTTTTCTTGCTGGTGCTCCACCACATTGCCAAGTAGGAGTCCCTCTACTTCCGGGATTTCGTACATTAACTCATTGAATATACCTTCGCTTGCTACAAGCTCCCTCTCTATTTATCCTCTTGGGTCTTCCCTCATTACTACTTCGTCCCATTGGTCAATCTAGGAGTTGAATATGTAGGTCAATGACCCCAATCCCTCGCAAGCAAGCTCTCATATTTTTTTGTTCTTTTTCTAGGTTTCTCTCGCCATCTCTTCGTCACTCCGTGCAATTCCTGATCTACCGATCTCCATCTTCATGAATCCCACTTCCAGGTCATCATGTAGTATCTCTTCATATTTATCCAGACTTTAACGAAGATTTGAAATACTGGTTCACCTTGCAATTCCATAGCTAGGTGGCTATATATTAGAATCGCCATAATCCCGTAGTCTTCCTGATCTTTCATATAGTTCGTGTTTGCCAAACTATTTAATTTGTTGATTTTGAACTCCTTCCCAACAGTCTCTTCTAGAAGTTCACTTAACTTGCCTAAATGCTTTTGTATGAGAGCCAAGCTTCCTATGGATTTCCTTGTGTCATGGATTTCCAGAGTTTAAGTTCCTTTCTCGATTTTCAGAATCCTCCTGATTTTGCTATTCTCTAAATTACTCTAGCAGCTTGTAAGATTAACTACTCCTTCCACCGCTTCTGTGTCTCTCCAGTACTTGCCATTGTCGCGAGACCCAATGATTTTCTTCAGGCTTTGTATCCCTTTGTAATTCACGACATTTGGTGGGATAATCATGATTCACAGTCTATTTTAATTGAATTGTATTCCTCCATCTGCTTTGATATCGTTTCCATAATCTCTTCTGAGAAGTGATTTCCAGGGATGAGATCAAAATGTTTCCAATCTTTTTTGTTATACTTATTTAAATAAAATAAGTTTTTAACAAATAAGAGTATATACTAAATATTTTGGATTAAAATATTTGGGGTTTTCAAAAACATATTGTATATACCAAATAATTTGTAACACTAAGACTAAATCAAAATAAAATTAAAAATCGTTAGAATATTTAATCTGAATATTTGTTTAATGTGATCGTCAAATAATATAATCCTTAAATAAAATATTTGATATTTACATAAAAAATAGCAAAAATTTTTTTTAATAGTTCTTTAGAGATTTTTTTGTTTTCAAATTTGATATTAATAATAATTAATCTGGTGGGCTTTTTGGTATTTTATTTAAAATCATATTTTGATTTTTTACCAAATTTCATATTATATAAATCTTTAACCAAGTCATGACATCATGTAGCTAGTCCTGACGTTATGTCGTTTTTCCTGACGTCATGTGGTATGTCCTGACGTCATGTGGTATGTCCTGACGTCACTTGGTATGTCCTGACGTCATGTGAGAGCTTTGACGTCATGTATCGAATGGTGACGTCAGGTAGCGAACGGTGACGTCAGGTAGCAAGCGCTGACGTCAATAGCCTTAGATTGGCAAATTAAAAAAAATCTAACGAATTAATTTAAAAAAATTTAAAAGTTAAATCAATTTAATGAATATTTTGAGAAATCTTTTACATTCAGAATGTACAATAGATGTTATATATATTAAGCTAGCTCTGTTTGCTAGGTTTTTAATATCCTTCAGTACAACGTAAAATATAAAAAGTCATAAAATAAAATAACTAAAAAAATATATTTATTTATCTTCCATTCAAAATATTGCAGGATGATTACATTTCATATAAATTAATTATAATATTATATGAAATTTAATTTTGTTTTTAAAAGTAGTATAATAACGATTAATTTATAGAATGATTAGAGATGAAAAAAATAATTTAAAAATTACATTTTAAAAAACACTCTTTTAATCGATTGAGATTTATAGTAATAAAAGATTATATTCTGGATCTTTATATTAGGGCTACTCATTCTTAAAAAAAAACATCAGGGCAGAAAAATTGTCATTAAAAAATTTTTTAAAGACATATTAAGTGTAAATGGCCCTCTTTATTATGTAAACAATTTTTATTAATAGTATTGGTTAATAAATCTAGAATAAATTTTATTTTCCTTGCCTAAAGCGATTCAATGTTTTATGATATTAAAATCAAATCATTTTGAAATTTTAATTCTATTATAATAATATTCTAACATTATTATCTCTTTAGATGTACTTATATCTGAGACCAGGTTTGTTTAAATTCCTTGAATCATTGAAAGACAAATTTGAACTCATTCTCTTCAACAATATAAATTTAATTTCCGGTAAGGGAATATATTCAGTTATTTATTTATTCGTTAAATGGCTCTGAAGAATTTACAATGTAAATATTGGAAGCTGTTATATAAGAAGACCCCTTATTTATTAGTCTAAATAATATTCACTTTATAATATAATTTTTACATTATAAATTTACCAGAACTCTAGATAAACAGACACTTTATTTTGTTATTTTTTCTTGTAAAGAATTTTTAATTTTTTATATTTAAAATGAAGGAACCCCTCATTTCAAGAAAAATCTGATTACTTCAGTTACATACTTAGCAGACAACAATCATTTATAGATTTTATCAGATTTTTAAATAGTTTTACTTATTATTTTTTGTGAAATGTTGCGTCAACGATGGAGGCCAAGAGGTTAAAAACCTAGATTTATTCTGCGGACATTAGGCTAATCGTGATATAAGTCGCTCTGTCATTGTAGATATTTTTATTATCTCTACAATGATGTAATTTTAAGTGCAGTTAATCTATAAATATTGTCATATATTTGTACGTAATTTTGTATTGTAGACAACAACATTTACAGTTTCTAGAAGCATTTAACAAATGGGCTACTTATTCCCAAATACGAAGGGTAGGAGCATGACGACTGGCTAGATTTGCTTTCAGAATATCTCCTTGATAATGTCACACCAGAGAGCAAAAATTTATAAATTCAACATATATAAAGTTAGTAAAATAATTTTATAATTGCTAAAAAGCAAACTAGAGGAGTTCAAGTCTGACGGAGGCAGCAGCCCTCTGGATAACACAATTAAAAGATTCAATGACTTAAGAAAGTTTTAATTTTATTAACTATAAAAAGTTTACAATTCTTATGTATATTACAATGCTGACAATTTCCCTTTCATCATAACATATTCTTACTTAAAAGGTAATCAGCCATGACTTTGATTTTGAGAGAATAGTATACAGCACAAGAACTTCTTAAATAAGAGCCATGATGTCTAAGAATATATCAGTCGAAACTTTCCCTCCAGAGTTAAACGAAGGCGAGACCTTATCATATAGGCATATCAATCATAATCAAATTAAAGACGAAGAATGCAAATCTCCGAATTTAGGCTTTATATCAATAAAAATTTATTTATTCTGTAATATCAGATGAATTTCATTAAATTGTAGTTTTTTTCTTAAGGCTTGAATTGTGAAAAATCGAAAAATGCCTCTTCTTTATATGGCTTAAATTCTAAAATCTCTTTAACTAGAGGAAATTCTTTTACTAACTCAGAGGTTAGCACTCATAACCCAAAAACGCATTCAGTAGTTTTATAAATGTTTTTATTGATGAGGGTAATGTTGAGGGTTAAGTTTTATTTTTGTTCGAAGGCATCACTTTCACTATAGTTATGACAATTTTAAGTTATTTATGATCAAAATTTTTATACTCAACCTTAAAGTTCTCAAATATATATATATATATATATATATATATATATTTTAAAGCATTTCTAATAAAAAAAAGATAAGTTTAAGTTAAATTTTTTTCTACTTTACATTTTTTTCATAAGTTATCACTTTTTCTAATCGGTTTTATGAAATTAAATTAGCACATCAATTGTCATTAATGAACAAATATTTTTTTAATTTTCATCATTATTTTTTCTTTTAAATTAAATACTTTCATATATATATATATATATACCTTGCGTTCTTTTTAAACATTTATTTTTTTGCAATTTTTAAGAATTTGATAACTTGTGTAAAATTTAAATAAAAATGTCATGTTTTAGTTTTCAAATTATTATAAATGGATATGAATCTTAAAATTTTGTATTTCTAATGTCACTTAAATTTTAGAAACCTATTAAATATGGGTTATGGTCTTCTTATAGGAGGTCATTCTGGTAAAGATACGTGGAGAAAGTTGTCAGAAGCTGTAACATACTGCAGAGATTGATCTCCATTTTTATCAATATAGTTCCATTTAATTAGTACTAAATATGTTTAAATTTAACTAGTACAGGCACTATATTGGTTTATTTTTATTGATACTAATTTAATAGTACCAAAATTTAATTAATACCTAGTTTTAAACTAATGAGGTTTTAATGGTAAAATTCCAATCTCGTTCTAAACTTAATTAAAACCATGTACTAAATAATTAAAACTATATTTGTACCAAAATATTTTAAAAAATAGAGTCCCTAATAACTACAAGAAGATACTTTTCATAAAATTTAGATATTTTAATTAAATAAGTAAAACAAACAATAAATGTACTATCATTTAAATAATTCTAGTGGAATAATTTCTACATTATATTAATGAAGTTGTATTTATGATAAATTATAAAAGAATTAAAATGTCAATTATAAAAAAATAAATTTCATTAATTCTAATAATAAAATGAAATAATTAAAAAAGAAACCCTAATCCCCATTATTTCTCTCATCAATCAAATCACTTATAAAACTAGCGAAGGGGTTTTGGGGTTTCGATTCCTGGAAGTAAAAAGGAAAGACTATTAACCAAACCAATCTTAATTTTAAAATAAATATTTATGAGAATATTCGAATATTTTTATTATATTATAGATTAATCTCTTAAATGAGTGACAAAACATATAGAGACTGTTATTTGAGCTTTGTCAAAGATTGAGAAAGGAAAACCTCATGGTTTATACATAAAATAAATATATCATTAAAACATAAATATACCAAACGAGCTGTTTTAACAAAAGTAAATATATAGTGGTCCTCGATAAACCTGAAATATACATATCAAATATACAACATAGAGATACTCATTATTATTATTGCTTCTTAGGGTAAATTAAATATATCCTAAGTTATAAAAGTAGATTTTTCAAAATTATATTTTAAATTTAATTATTTATTTTGAAAATCCTTAAAAATGGTAGTTATAATATAAAAAATATAAATGCTCCTACATTTTAAAAAAAATAATAATTTAAATTTCTGAGCTACAAATTAAAAAGCCAAAATTATAAATAAATTTAATAGCTAAAAATATTTAAAATAAGAGTCCCTAGTTTCATATATAAAGTATCACGACAATATTATTTTAATTATATTAAATGACTATTCTATCCAATAAACATAATAGATCCCATATCATTAAAAATGAAATATTTATTAAAGAAATTAAGCACACTTTACTCTAATAATTAGCCATTTATAAAATTTAATTTAATTAAAATAGACTTATAAATTGTTAAACTTATATCATAATATACTTCGACTAATTTTAAGTCAGCAATTACAAAACACATAAAATGGGAAAATTACTTTACTCGTCTTAGAAAAGAAAACTCTATTCAAACTATAGCAACCAGCCTTCTTACAATAAAAATAAATCTAGCTTTTATCCTGGACTGGCAAATAATTCAACTCGCGGGACTTATGGGTCATAGAGAAGTGGAGGAAGTTCTTACAAAAACGTGAATAGATAGAGAACTGGAGGGTATTCGACCAATTCTAATAAATACAATTCAGGCCGTAGTAGAGGATCGTTCAAGGATCGATACTATAAAGAAGGGAAGTCATTTGGATCTAGCAAATAAATATCAAATAGAGGGAAGTTTAGAGGCAAGACTTTAGTACTTGGAAAACGGAATAGAACATAAAATGAAAAGCCATGGAATCGTGGATCCAAGGGTTAGCGATTCAGAGTCAAGAAATTCCTAAGACCAGATTGGAAAAGGTATATTACTTGATTTTGCATCAGTTATTAAATGGGGGTTTTTCCCGATAAAAAAATGAATGTATAAGGGGTGATAATTCCATCAACTTTAATATGAAGACTCATTTGAGATCTTATCTATAAATGATCTAATGCTATGAACCTCTATGCTCTCATAATATTCTACTATTTGATTACTTGATCCTAAATCCAATTATAGAGCAAATTAAGGCGTTAGATTGAGCTTAAAAACAAAAGGAATATTCAAACATAAGAGGAATATGATTGCCAAAAAGACCTTAGGAAATAAATCTGTCATTGAGAGGAGATCGAAAAAGCTTTAAGGAAGTGGAAAGATGAACATGAAAGGGTAAAAGAAAAATTCTAATACATCATAGTTAGATAAGGAATTGGAAAACTATTGGGTGAAGCAAGGTGACAAAGATAATGGTAAATTAAAAATGGGTATATATAACATTTTTAGCTGTTAGACATCTCGATCAAGACTTGGATGACTACATGCTTCAGTAAAATGCTCATGTAATTTGAGAAAACCAATAATGACAGAATTATATATTTTCTACAGCGGAAGACTACTATTTATTCACATCTCGTATACTAAGGGTGCAATAATTTAACTTAATTTCTTAACAATCGATTCATTTTAACTTTTACTTTTTTTTAATTAAGGCCCTTCTTTTGGTTTCAAAGATAAAATCTAAATATATCGGAATTTGTTTTAAATTATTTGAATAAATATATTAATTAAACAAAGAGTAATAAAATGTTAACCTAAAAGAACATGGGTCACTTCAGCGACCATTAAGATGACAATAAAGGCTTGAAAAATATGAAGCATTAGCTTACTGAGATGGATCACGACTACGATGTCATGTTGCGTGAGAGGGAAGAGTCAAAGAAATAATTAGAAGCCAAATTTTAGGATATAGCGAGAAAAATCCAGGCTAATAAAGATTTCACGAATGCTGAGGTTAAAAGAGTTAAAGACACTCTCAAAGCCTTCTAATCTAAATTCTAGTATAAGCTCAAACTTTTAAGAGAAGAGTACGAGGAGAAAATTAGACTCATGAAAGAAAATAATCGCAATGAGTTCTAAATTGCCAAGGATAGAATGGATAGACTAGAAGGATCTATCAAGAAAGAAATCAAAGATCGAGTTATTGAAACGGATGAATAGATTTATATCACTAGAACTGATCTTAACAGTAAGAAACACTTTTTATTTAAGTTTCATAATTTTCAACAATTTACTTATAGATTAACAAAAATCATTTGATGAGGAATGTCAAACAAGAATTGAGAGAGAAAAGGACATTTTGTAGGCACTCGATGATGAGAAATATAAACTACATAAGAAAATAGACTATGAGAGAACTGATAAGAGTTTGAAATTTGGAGCATTCAGAGACGACGTGAATGATTAACTTAAGAGATAGCATAAATTTGTGGAGGAATTCTAGAAGAAAGCTATGGATGAATTCAAAAGATTAAGAGAGCAGCTTGAACTAGAAATGGACGAGAGATTTGATCATCAAGACGAAATTTTAGATAATTTGTCCAATAGTAAAACCCCATAGATCAATTAAGAAGCAAAGATTGGAGTTAAGAGCAATTAAATTAAGACTTAAATTTTATTAGCGTACAATTTTAATCTTTCGACTGATTATTGATACTATTGGCTCGATTGATTGTCCATATAAAGTAATCCAATCAGGGTGTGTAAATTTGATTTTACCCTAATTCTAATTAATATTAGCCTGTTATAATTAAATTTTAATCTAATTGTTCTTTACTTCAATCCTCGCTTCTTAATTGATTTATGGGTTTTATTAAGACTTTCCAAGACACGATGAAGATTGTAGGGCAAACTGTATTTTGAATATATTGTAACAACTGCATTAAATTAATTGCAATCAACTTTCCTTTATGATAAAGAATACTTGAACTTACTGCTCTCTTTTTCTGTATTTATTCCAGATTGGTGTCCAATAAGCATCCAACAAATAGTTTAAGATTTTATTTATGCCAAGTTCAATGACGTCCAAACTAACTTGACTACTCTCATGAACTGCCTAATGTCTCATCTATACTAAGAATTTTGGGAAGCCCAGCTCCTCAGCAACATTTTTCATAGCAAGTTTGCCGCCCTGCTTACTCTTCTTGTACTAATTAGTCTTAGCACCTAACTCAACTAACTAAATCAATCTGAAAATAAGGGCTTGATGGTTTGAGTCTTTAGTTACAGAGTCGTGTTTTGTTAGATCTGATTCATTCTATTTATCTTCACTCAAAGTCTTTAGTTGAATTGCAGAAGTTAAAATCATCTTCTGCATCTTCAGATACAATCAAATTCAAAGCATAATTAACTACTAAACATAATTATAGCTATTATACTTGTGCTAATCTGATCCAACATTTCTCATCAACCACTAAGTGATTATTTATAGAGCTTGTCTCAAATCTTCCATGTTCACTTTTAAGATATCAACATTAAGCTGTATGATATCTTTTTAAGGAGATGACCCAAAAACTAAGTGATATACATGGATCCACTCATTCCAGTTTCTCCAGGGATGCATCTTTAGTCTCATTTTAATTATTACTTACTTAATTAATAATAAAAGTCCCTAATTTAGTTTAATAATAAATTAGATTGAGTAGTAAGCGAATAATATTATTGCTAAAATACATTTGAATTGGGAAATTTAGATAAATAAATACAAATACAAAATTTGATCAATCATAACTGACAATAATTAGAGAGGGTTATATTTATAATTGCAAATCAACTAAACGTAATTTTAACCTTGATGTTTAACGGTTTAATGTTTAATTTCAGAAATATAATTTAAAATGCTTTAATTGAATTATTAATAGATTTAATATTAAAACCTTAATTATTATTTTAAGAGGGACTAAACATTAAACAGCTAAACGAGTGAATATAAAACATATTTAATAGTTTAAAGTAATTATCAACTAAACATTAAACGCTCTAAACGAGCTATGTAAAGTGTGTTTAATCATTTAATGTTATTTAATAAAAAAATGTAATAAGTGCATTCAATCAATGTTTGATGCTATCGAATTCCCTGAATCTCGTTATTCCTGCTCTCCTTCTTCATCTCTTTCAAGATTCTCTGTGCTCTCACATGTTTCATCTTCCTCCCTCTCTCTTCTATATCTGCTGTACAGGTACTTTGCCATCTAGAATGTGCTGAATGGGAATTTTTCTTCTCTAGATCTTGACTACATTTCTAATGCGCAAACAGTTACTCTTTCCATGAATGCTGCTAAGTCTACTGGATTGAAGTTGTGAAATGGAAGGTCATTTGTTGTTATCACAATTGAAGTATTTCTGTAGGCTAGCTATGTGGATCCGTACTTGTTATCAATAGCATATCCTCTTCCTTCTAAGAACTTCTTCATCTTTGCAATATTCGTCTTCTTCCCGAAAAAATGAGGGTGGTTCATCTCATCCATCAAGGTGATCTATGGTGCTATATCAATGTCTGCAGCTTTCACATGAAAATGTGACACCCCCTCCTCCAACACGTCGCATATAAATATCTCTTTGAACATATCTGTAAGAGTGGTTTTTCCGGTGTTTGTAGGTCCGACAATCCATACGCTATTCATCTTGCGATTAGCTTTCTTGATAACAATTTAGTAAAACGTCTCCACCACTTGTCCATATCCTGTTTTGATGAAATCTTCCATTGTCCATTCCTATTCTTCGTTCTTTTTAGATTCTGATTTAGCCAGATAGTGCTGTAGAGATTTTACAGGTGGGATTTGATCAATTTTGAGCAGCTTAGCGTCATTAATTAGCCTTACATGCTATCTCATATTCTTTTCTAATTTCGCAACTAGTATCAAGGATTTCACCTCTTTAAAATGGTTACGGTAAAACTCCTCCACGCTCTTCCACTCTCCTGCCAGGTATCCAGAGATAAACTTGATCAACATCACTCCCTATGGCTCCTCCACCTTGTGAGAAAGTTATTGGAATTATTTATTTGCCGCAGCAGAGCATTTCAGCTGAATAAAGATCTCTTAACTTCCAAAGATTAGCTATAGATTTTGATATTTCTCAATTAGCTTTTATTCATTAGGAGCTGCCGTATTATTGGCTTTTATCCCATAACTATTGAGTACTGCATGTCCGCCATATCCTGTTGTTATGAAGTAGTTTCTGTATATTCCTTCTGAATTCTTATCAATATGTGCTACCATGAAGTGCTATTTACTTTCCTCATCGCAATATGCCTACACACTTGTTATAAGCTTGTTTTTCTTAATAAGATCTGTTTCTAAATTCTACCAGGATGAAAAGCCTTCACTAATACTGATCTGGTGAACGAATTCATTCTTTTTATCTTTACTAGTCATTGATTTATGCTGTATTTTGTTTCTTGTCAAGAATAATCAAATCTGAAACTTATGTAGATACACTCTCCATTTACTTAAATATTCATTTTATTTAATTTGATATTATTTTATTAAATAACATTAAATGATTAAACACACTTTACATAGCTCGTTTAGAGCGTTTAATGTTTAGTTGATAATTACTTTAAACTATTAAATATGTTTTATATTCACTCGTTTAGCTGTTTAATGTTTAGTCCTCTTAAATATAATTAAGGTTTTAATATTAAATCTATTAATAATTCAATTAAAGCATTTTAAATTATATTTCTGAAATTAAACATTAAACCGTTAAACATCAAGGTTAAAATTACGTTTAGTTGATTTGCAATTATAAATATAACCCTCTCTAATTATTGTCAGTTATGATTGATCAAATTTTGTATTTGTATTTATTTATCTAAATTTCCCAATTCAAATGTATTTTAGCAATATTAAATTAAGAAGTTAAAATTGATAATGGGTAACTGTATATCTGCAATACAAAAACAAAACCCTATTAAAAACGATTAAAGCAAGTTGAGTCCCTTAAAAAATGATTAGAAGCAGCCTGTAATAATGAGACCATACATCACTTCATCGATAACAAGATCGAAATATGAGCAGGATTTACTTTAATAATTATAAGCGAAATACATCTTCCAATCTTCTAATGCTTTGCTGTAACTTAAAGAGCATTATATTTTAGAGAAAAATACTATAGGACATGGAAGTTTTGGTAAAGTATACCTTGCAAAGTCAAAGCAAAATGAAGATTAGACATTTGCAGTAAAATAGCTAAGTAAATCAAGACTTTGCTAAGAATAGCTGGCTGTAATAAGAGATGAAATCAGCATTTTATCTATGTTTCACCACCCAAATATTGTGCGATATGTAGAGTCATTCGAGGACAAAGGGAGTTTATATATAGTGATGGAAAATTGTAGTAGAGGCACATTAATGGATCATCTTGAAAGTTTATTTAGGCGGAATGAAACTATGAAAGAAAAGGATGTTGCAGTTTTAATGTTCAAATTATTAAGAGCTATTCATCATATTCATAGTAATGGTATCGTTCATAGAGACTTGAAACCTGAAAATATTATGTTTGATTAGGATGGGACAATCAAAATTATAGACTTTGGCCTTTCAAAAATATAAAATGACTTCTTTATGATGAGGACTAAAGTGGGCTCGTTGGTCTACACAGCTCCAGAAATTTTGCAAGATTAGCCATATGATCATCAAATAGATTTATGGTCCCTAGGCGTCATCATGTACCTATGTTTGAGTGGAAGTTATCCATTCGATGGAAAAGGAATGGAAGAAAACATTTGCAAAAACTAGCATATTTTTATACCTATTCATAAATGGACTGAGGTTTCATTCGAAACTAAAGAAATCATAAATAAAATGCTTGTTAAATCACCATATGGGAGAATATCTTCTTCTTAAGCATTAAAACATACTTTCTTTAGATAAAATGGGGTCAATCACATCTATGTTTCTAGTTTAAAAATTTTTTAGAATTTATTTGTACTAAATGATGAGTTAACAAAGAGCGATTTTGAAATTGATCTCAAACTTTTAACTTTTATCATAGAATCAGAAGCCTTGCCACCTTTTATTAGGCTTACTCTAGAAACATTCGCTGATAACTTAAACATAAATCAGTTGAAATACCTATCAGGAAAATTGAAGCAAAATTTTAGCAAGAAAAATCAAAATATCATAATCAAGTAACTATTTGATGCTATAAAATAGCAAGAGTTAAATTAGTTATTAATCAAAATTTAAAGGGCCATTGCTAAAGATTTGTCGAAAATAGATATTGAAAATGATAAAATTGACTGCTTTTAGCTTATAAATCTTATATATTTGATAAAGAATGTCAGAAACGACTAGTTTTTATGGGAGAAGTTTCAAGAGAGCTAAGCTGTTAGTAACATTCTAAGTCTAGTAGATGAATCAGAGATATAAAAGTTAATAATCTAAGATTTAAAACAATTTGAATTGAATAACTAAGTATCATTATACATTAATTATTTAATTTTATGTATCGATGTCTGGACTATCGAAATCATAAAACAAAAACATTCACATGCTTAATATTGCTATTTTTTAATTTGATCGATCCTGATTTTTATTAATTGCTATGATAGATGAATTAATATCAGATTAATAGATTATTAGATTTTATTTTAATATTGCAATGATTTTTACAACAGTTTTTTGCTTAAAATTGCTAAAATTCATTTAATGTCATTCTAAAATAATTTTCTTAAATTTTTCTAAATTATTAATCAACAACAATAACTAAGAATAGAATAACTTCCTATAATATTAAAACTTATTGATAAAATACTTTCCTATTTTCATTTAAAATATAGCTTTTGATTAAATGAAACAAGAGTCAGACTATTTTGATCTATAAAAGAGTAAAAAAGTTTAAAATTAAGTTTGATTTCATTTAAAATTTTTAATTAATATCTATCCAACATAAATAACTTATTTTTATCAAAAAGTTGTAAAAGCATAATTTTAAAGCAGGTTGAAAGTTAAATTCATTTTAAATAACCTTATATAGATTAAACTGGTAAGGAATATCTTTTTTCATTATTTAATCCTCTAATTATAAGGACTCACATAAGATTACTTTTTTTAGCTTTTATATGAAGGGACTATCTTTTTAGTGCCAATGAAAGAGGAATTTTATTTTTTATCTGTGGCATCTATATTAAAAAGTAAGCATAAAGTCGCATAAATTAAAAACTTTACCTTTGTAAAACGTTTGCGAAGGGGACTAAGATTAATTAGCGTTGGACATGTATTTAGTCTGGTTGAAAGAGCCATTTTTAAGAGTTTTATTTCCAAATTTACTCACGTAAGCTTCTTAAATTTGATTAACTTAATTCTAGGAATTTCCTCCTCCCTTTATCATTGGCAGTTACCGCTATATAAATTAAAAACAAACGGTAAACTTACCAGGCTCGAATCGTCTGACTCCGAGAGGAAAGTTTGATTCTTGACAAGAGGGTCAACTGATCCCTTCTTGAGATCAGGTAGTTATTTCTAAGTCTTTATAAATTTATCTCCTTTCATTTAACCAATCTTTTTTAAATCGTAATCTCCACATCCAGAAATGTCATCACTATGTTTACTGGCTTGAGAGATTGAGTCTCCAAAGTTTTTCTACTTGATTGATTAACGAGTTCTAAAAATAGATATTTATAAAAGATAGACTTACAAGTTGCCATCAACCTAAGGGTTGTTTTAAGATTTTTCTAAGTCTCTGAGCTCTTTGAACCATGGATGCTTCACAGCCTAACTTGCAGTAATTCTGTTATCCGGGTTGTAAGTTAATAGTTTTAGGACTAAATCTAAAGCCTCTGGACTAGTGTGAGTCATAAGTTTCTATATGCCAGTACCTTCAGTAACATAAGGGAAGTCGAATTCCATGTGTGAGGCATACTTCTGAAATTTGTCCAGAAGTTCTTTCGGTGGAGATCCCACAATATTATGAATCCTAACAACTTAATCGTGCTCATCATTTCCAGGAAAAAGTGGGAACAGACATAAGATTTCAAATATTACGCATCCTACACCCCATAGATCCATTTTATATCCGTAATAACCATCAGTTAGAAGACACTCTGGAGCTCTATACCATCTAGTAGAAATATACTCTGTGTATGGTTGCTTTGAGTATATACCTCTACATGAACCAAAATCTGCTAATTTAACTTTATCATCTTGCAGGAGAATATTTTCTCTATAAATAGATTAAATATGTCTTAATATTTTACGGTTTAATATCTCTATGAAAGATTCCATTTCTATGCATGTGATCTATAGCCTTAAGTAGCTAATACATGTAGAATTTCACTCTGCCCTCTGGTAGATACTATCTACGACCTATGAATATTTTAAATATATGCTTATTTACCTTTAATAGCGTCATACATGTTCATGTCCATAAGCTCAAACACCAAGGCCAGTCTTCCTGTTGGTTCATCACTAAATAAAAAAATGTTACAAAAATTGACCTCTAAATTTCTAAAATTTTGAAGAAAATTAGACTATTTTACTTTTTCTATGAAAATGTCTTTTTTACTAGTTAGGCTAACTTACTATAAAACTTCATAGAGATTGATTATTTGTGGGTGAGGACTTAACCTTCTCAATGCTTATATTTCTCTCAAGTTATTAACCTATATAAAATTTAAGATCCAAGCACTCTGAATTTTTATTTCCCAATTTAAAAACAACCAGCTTCACAACTATCGTCTTACCTGATCTATAGAGTCGAAATGACTTTTCATGCATTTAATGGCAACTTTCTTTTTGGTTTTGATACTAAGTGCTTCAAGCACCTCTGAAAAAGTGCCCTCTCCTTTCTTGCTGATTAATCAAAACCCCAAAACCCCTTAGTGAGGTTTATAAGTGCTTTGATTTGTAGGGTATAGTTGGGGTCTTATTGGGGTTAGTAGAGAAATTAGGCCAATTTGCAAAATGAGAAATAGAAATTAGCGAAATTTAGGGTCTATTTATGATGAGAAATATTTAGATTTTACTGCTTAAGCTTAGGTATGGTACGAGTATTAATATAGATTAAGTCAAACCAGTATTGAATTATGCAGCTATAGCAAAGCTCTTACACAAGAGTGCCTCTACTGTTAGGTATCACTGCATGTTAGCTGTTTAGCATTTTAATTCTGGTACTTGAAAGCATCCTACTAGAAAATAAAAGTTCTCACAGCACCATATTGACTACCTCTGTGACTCTAAGACTTTAAAGTATTGGGCACACTTTCTTCTAGACTAGCGAGCTGTAATGTTTCATCGCAAGTTTCCTGATATGCGCATCTCTCCTTAGACTATAGCCAACATTTATAGAAGAAATGGTATTACTTTCAAGACTGTCAAGAGAGTAAAGAGAGTGATTGATTTTACAGTGCCATTTTATAGTAATAATTTAAACTATATATATGATTAAATGCAGAGAGCTATTACTAATAACATCAAGTTCATACACGCTGATGAAGCTGTATTCACCTTCAACACCTTTATTAATAAGTCTTGGTATAAGAAGTATGATAATATGAAGTCTATGATTAAAAAGTGAAGGTAGTCACCCATGCAATTTTAGCTGGTATAAGTGAAGATTCAGGCTTAGAGAGTTATGTTATTCACCCTCGCTCTATTAAGCGAGAGTAGTATATAGAGTTCCTACATAAGCTCAGAGAGAAGTATAGTAACCAAGAGATCATCCTGTTTGTTGATAACCTCTCAGTTCATAAGACTAAGGAGTTGGTAAGATTTTCAAAAAAATAGGTGACTTAATTAAATAATATAGTGAGAATAAGTTATGCAATTTTAGATTATATATTAAAGAACATTTGAATAAACTTTAAAATAAAAATGAAGATAAAATACAAATTTATTATATTTGTTAAGTTATTTTAACTTTTTAAATCATTAAAATCTACTAAATAATTAAGCTTTAAAAATTAATACAAACTTTATAAGTTATTTACAGTTTATTCATTAATAAATATAATCATATACTGAGTAAGCTTGAATACTTTTTGCAAAAAAGTTTAAATATATTGAACGTACTTTATTTTAATTTATTAGATTGTAATAACTATTATACTAATACCTTATATTTTAAGCATCTCACATTAAATAAGTATGAAATATAATAAAATAAGTTTAATAATTTTAAAGTTAAAAAGTTGGGACTATTAAGTCTAAGTGTAATAACATTTACTCAAATACAAGCTTGCAAATAACTTGATAAAAAATAATAAAAATTATAATATTGCCTTATTTATAAAAATTAATCAATCAACTAAACTTTATACTAAAATGTAAGGCAATCGACAAAAGCTCGACAACTTTTCTCGATTGCCTTACATTAGAAATATGCAATGAATGAATACTGCAAAATTTATTTAAATATTATAAATGATAAAATTAAATCACTGTATTAATTCTAATAATTGCCTGAATATTTAAAATTTTTACAAAGTCTAAGAAAGCTTATGAAGAGTTAAACATAACTCCTGTATACAACGTTCCTTATAGCCCATAATTTAATGGAATTGAATTCTACTGGAGTTAAATCAAGACTCACTACAAGAAGCTGCTGCTGTATCAACTTATGCATGACTTGCCCATCGATACAGTAGACTTAATTCAAAGCAGCTGTAAGAGAGTGAGCGTAGATAAGACAACAATTTGTGCGAGATAGGGAAGAATGAATGTTTATAAATAAGTTTTAGATTTAAACGAATGAATATATTCACATATTAAATTGGCCCATAAAAGGGTTTGGCTTCTCTTTCTTCTCCTCTTCTTATGGCTTGCTTGGGCCCATATTTCTTCTCTTAGTGCCAGCTCCTGCATCTATGTTCATTTCATCTGGTTTTAGACATCTTTATAAAACCTCTTGCTCACCTCATAAATTGTCTGCGACTTTCTTTCTCTGTGAACCTTTGCATGCTCTTTCATAAGATATATGCCAGTGCCAGATTTTCCTACAAAGTTATATGTCAAAGCTTACTTGAAAGATAAGGATGCTTCTTAAGTTCCTCTAGCCAAGCTGAGCTTATTAGAATGCCTTGCTTTTTCTAGTCTTCAGGAGAGATAGAATATCGTTTCTTATGTGCTTCTTCAATTATTTCTCTGAGATACTCCTCTTTTATTGTACCAAGAACACCAAAGAAAAAGTTCCTCTCTGGTAGTTTATTAGAGAGTTGTTTCTTGGTAGGAAGGTAAACTACCACTTCCTCATCTTACATGGCATCCTCATAAAGATTAGTGACTGAAATCTCAGGGTAGTTAGGAATTTCTATTAGTTTAATCTCTTTATTTTTAAAAGCTTTCTTCTCCTCGCAAAGTATTGCTTTCAAGAATGAAATTTTGGTACCTTCCATCGTTGGAAGGAATAATCCAACTGTTTAAGATGTTAATAGTCGTCAAGTTATCTTACCATGTAAAGTTAGGTATCGATAGAGATCTTCCTTACTTCTGAATCTTGAGATCATTTCTTGAGCCTCGACTCTTTTCATTTGATCATTGAGTGATTCCATCTTTGTTCCTCTTCCTATTAATGAATTTCAAATTATAATTTATAGACTTCTGGATCCTATTGTTTAAAATCTCACTATTAAATATGGGCATCTTATAGGAGGTCAACCCTGCAAAGATACGTGGAGA
>ARYC01002808.1:0-82283 GCA_000711775.1 Oxytricha trifallax | reverse complement strand
AATATATTTTTGACGACTGGATTAGAAAATACGAAATGCAATGGTAAACAATAGTGCTATTCTCAAATGTTCAATACAGATCAATAAATCTGAATAACAAACAATTATACTACCGAGCAAAAATGATGGCCAAATACATACGAAATTCATTGGCGGTAATGATCCATAAATAACCTAAGGCTTTTGGCAAACCAATTAAATGTAAATAATGCTCTCAGGAATTTGAAGCAAATTGGAAACATTTGCCACATATAAACGTTGATATAACTGAACTCAGATTTAACTTATCAAGACTAGTTAAAAGAATAATTGCGTTCGTAACAGAAAGAAGCAAATTCGACTGTAATCCAGACATAACAACATAAATTGAAAAGGATTTTAAAGAGACCAGAATCAACTAAAAAAAGAACCCAAAAACTCATGAGACAGATGATTTGGGACTTAATTTAAAGGACTTGACCCTTATATATATATATATTGAATATATATATTGATCGGGGGTCCCTAGAGACCTCAATGTGATCATATTATTATTATTATTATTATTATTATGAAGTAAATGAATTATAGACTAGCTAAGATTGAGAGAAAAAAAAGAATTAAAAAAAACATGTAATAAATTAATAAATTTAGATTACTAACATGGCTATAAACAAAAGATACCAAACTAGAGATATTAATATCAGAATAAAAACTATCCTAAACTATATAGAGACACAAACTATAAATAGTTCTGTAATTTTAGTTTAGGATTTCAATGAGTACTATATATTTAACAAAAATTACTAAGAAATTTATATTGATATTAGAAAATAATGATATTTGATTACTTATTTTTTAGCTCAATTTATCAACTTCATTATATATATTTACTTCAATATATTTTATTTTATCTCTAAATTTTTTCACTATGTGATTTTTGGTCTATGAGTCTAAATAACAGAGAATTATTTTCAAATTCTCATCTTTAAATGTGAAAAAATATGTAATTTAAAAGATTTAATAAATTATAATTAATAATTCTGTAAAATATGTTTAATTAAAATAATGGATGATATTTATCTGTTGAGCTCTCAAAAAGTATGTAAGTTTCTAAAGCATATCTAAATTACTTTATATTTCATCAATATTTACAGCAGAAGACACGAAGGCAGAAACAGAGAATTTAGAAATCATCAGAAAGAACTTCATAAACTTTAATAAAAATGACCAAATAAAGCTCAATATCATGGAGACTAGTTAAACACTATTTTTAACTAGATATTTCTATTTTATATTTATACTTGCTAATTTAATTTTATTTCATTTTAATTTATTTTTTCCTTGTAATTTTTCATTATTATTTTTATTATTAATTTTGGTAACTCTAACAGCCAAATTGTAAATATATTTTTTATATAAATTAATAACCCTATAGAAAACATATAATTAATGATTTACATAATTGTGAGTCAAATTATTTTTATCTCTTCTAGTTATTTTTAGTTTTCAAAATCATATTATAGTGGTATTGTAAAAATTTCTCTAAGATATTTTCTTTTATAATATCATTAATTTTTATCACACTATTTCAATTTTTCAAAATATAAATTTATTTATTAATTAAATCAAATTATTTTAAAGAAAGGTAAATTTATTATAAGATTCTTGAATCAATTATTATAATTTTAGATTGAGAAAAAAGTTGATTTGATTTTAAATAATTTTTATGGCTTATTTATAAAATAAAATAAATTATAATTGATTTTATTAGCATCATTATTTTAATAGCTTTTACCTTATGATATAATTTATTAATATTCCCATTATATTATATATTTCCTTCGGTTTTGCAAAATTATTATTATATTAATTTTATACTTTGTAACTATTGAAGGTGTCTAAAATTTATAATTTAGAAAACATCTTATAGAAACTCAAAATCAGTTGGACGTGTATACTAATTGTATACGCTATCAGTACTTATGAGCTCTAAATATTTTGTAATTGTTGGCATTTTTAAATTAAGATTATAAAATTAATCACTTAGCATTCATTTAAATATAATACTTTCATATTTAGTCTACTTAAATATCTCATAAAAATTGATATTGACATATAATTTGTCATTTGATAGATTATTAGATGTATTGTATTTATTTAGTATCATGGGTTTATGATACAAATTTATATTGATTGATCTCTAAAGATGAAATCAAATTTTTGTTTAAATATATGGTTAAAATATTTGAAGTCATAATTACAACAGTTTTTATAATGAAATATTAAAGTTAAGTAGTTAATTTTCTTAATTAATTCAATGTTACTATATTAAAAGGCGTATTCTTTTACAGATAATTAATCAGATAATTATAAACTTAAAAAATGTTAAAAAATTGTATGGAGTTTATCCTTCAAAATTATAATTCAATTTTTAATTAAAAAAAACAGAGAAAGGCATCTAGCCTATTTTGGAAATTTTAATAATCTATAAAGAACAAAGAATAATTAATAATCTACATTATTTTAGCGGCCAAATTTATTGTACACTAATTAAATTGAAACACACAAGTTAATGATATGCTTTTAATCGAGTAATAATATATAATAAAAAAAAAGATTCTACTTTATTGGTAAAAAAAATTTTATTTTATTTAGAATCAATTGAAAATTTAAAAGTAGATTTAATCATTCAAAGAGAAATATAAGTTTCACTTTTAATTATAAATAATAAATGTATAGTTATATTCAAGAATTTATGTATTGTCTTGGTTTAAAGAATATCAAGAATTTCTTAAACTATTCCAAAAAATATAACGAATTTTTAAACTTTAGAAATTGATTAGAAAATATAAATTTTATAAATATTTTTATTGAAAACTTAGTCTTAAAATACTATTATTCTACTAAAAAAAATATAGTAATTTTTTGTAGTGTATTTTTATTTTATAAGATTAATAGCAATATATATATATATATAGATTAGAGATTAGTAATCTTGAATTTTTTTTATTTGAAAAAATATAAAACGAAATGACCATAAATTGTTTAAATGTTAATGAAATTATTCAAATTATTTAAGCTTTATAATTAAAATTTTAATTAATCAAAAAAAGTTAAAGTTAATCATAAAGCAGGTAAAATACAAGAATGATGACTTTCTGAAGAAGATTTTTAATGTCATATTTAAATACAATTATAAACAAAATTATGTTAATTAATATACAGCTTCTTACCTGTTTAATAATTTTTTTAATCCAAATTACCCTACTTAAACCTATTTAATATTTAAATATACATATATAAATTTATGATTATAAAATTGAATCAACTAAAATTGCATCACTTCTCATCTTTTTAGTAACTATCATAAATATTACTATCTTTTAAAAATTTTAGATTTATATTCTTCTGTGAAATATATTATTTTAAAGTTTTTCTTTGCTAGACTTGCTGATAAGTATAGAGAAATATCATCATAATATTTAATTTGTTAAATTCAATTATCTTGATAAAAAGCTAAAAATTGCTAAGTTCATTATTAATTCATTTAATAATTACTAAATACTTTTTATTCAAAATAATTAGTTAAATAGAGCCTTCAACCTAAATTTATTAATAATATATTTAAATTTTAAAGAAAATTCCATAAAATAATGTAATGAAATTTGTTGATGAGTGGAAAAAATTTACATTCTAGTTAAGCAGCTAATAAGAAACTTATTGATTATTTTAAGACTGGGAATAAGGCGTTAAAAATAAACAGACTAAGTTTAATTGCTAAAATTGATATTATTTTAGAATAATTTATTGATAAATCTTAACTTAAAAATAAACTTACAATTATTTTAGTTCAAAATTAAGAAAATAGACTCATTAAAGAAGGCGGGAAAAATGGAGAAAGAGAAGCTACCGAATAATAAGAGAATAAAGTTGGCAGTATATACAGAAAAGAAAGATCAATGAGACAGTTATAACTCACAGCAACAGTTAACATTGGAAAATATTTCGAAAGTTCAAAAATGAGTTCCAAAAATTTGAAATTTCAAAACAAAACCTGAATGTTCGAATCTTTCTTAAAAAATTTAATGACTTTTAACGGTTAAGTTTGACAATAGCCGGCAACTCTACTAACAAGTGAGAGAAGCTGAAGAATGGGTGAAGAGGAATGATATTCGCTGAGAAATAGAGACCAAAAATGAGAGAGCAAGTGTTAAGCAACAAAAGATAACTGAACTAAAGGACTATTTATTTAAATAATTGACTACAAAATGTCAGGGATATAAATTCGAAGCTTAAATAAGATCTTATGATAAGAGAAATAGTGAAAAATAAGCCAGATTGTATAGGATTAGTGGAAACTAGACTTCAGAGAATAACCTAAATTAACAGATAAGTCAAAGCTCAATCACAACTGGAAAAAAAGCTGAGGTAATCTAGCTCTAAACAGTGGATAAATATGAAATAAAAACATTAAAAACTCTAAAAATACATTGCATAGACAATGCTTAACGTAAGAGACTTTCCACTATATGTAATTACAACAGTATCCCATCATATTGAAAGGAAAAAGTAAAGAAATTCAAAAATTAGGCTGATTTTAATGATTAAATTATTGAAATAAAAATGGCAGAAAAATTAATAATAGTTATGAGGGATTTTAATTATAACTTAAAAGAACTGTATAAAAGGTTAAACAAAGAGAGTTTAAAATATCTATTCAAGAAGGAGTGGTATCTCTTGCAAGAGGAAATTAATAAGATTAAATACTGTCAAGTGTGGAAACAATCAGGTGAGAAACTAGCCAGCTCAATTAAACAGACAACAAATTAATCTAAGCTAAACTAAGAGTAAATTGAAGTACAAAAAAAGCCTTTGTTAATTATAACTTTTATCTATTTTTAACATAATTATACTAGAATTGTAGCGCGAATTTAATTGCATCTGAATTGTTAAATTAATTATTAATTATTTTTTAAATAAATTGAATTTTAATCATACTACAAATGTAAAAGCAAAATAAAATTACTCTGCTTTGAGATATTCTTGATTTTTTGAAAAATCATTTAAAATTCCTTCGAATGTCTAATTTATATTTTTTTATTATTCTTATATTTTTTAGAAATCGCTTTCATCCCTTTTATTAAATCGGCCTTCCATTAATTAAAAAAAGAAAGGAATATATTATTGATTTTTGAAGGAAAAGCCAATTAAAAGAATCCACTTAGCATTCTTGTTTTTTTTTATTACACAATAATAAACAGGAGAGAATATAGAATTTATTAAATATCATGAAATTAAGTTATTGATAAATATTAATGAGATTTATAACAGAAGTCATTTGATATTGAACTAAGAAAGTAATCTGTATGGAGGTCCAGAATAACCTACCCAGAATTATAGTGAACAATCATTTTTTAATGATTTTAGAACTGCAATATATTATTGACGGGAAATGACTCATACAAATTCTCCAAAATATATAAAGTATACACATTTATTATTTTATCATATTCATAATAGAATAAATAGAACTGCGAATATATTGGATTCAGGATGACATTATTTACTAGCTATGTTGATAACGATATCTGATATTTTTAAGAAAATCGATTACTCTCTTACAATTATTTTTTCAATTTAATTGATGTTTATTATAGTAATTAATTTAAAATCATGGTTAATAAATACAATTAAAACTGAGGAAAAAATTGAAGATTGTTGTAATAAAAAGAGAAGCCCTCTGTTTAAATAAAATATATTTTAAGCACAAGCTTTGTTTTTGGAAATGATGACTTGTTTAATAAATTACAGGAGATAAAGTTGACCAAGAAAATAATGTTATTTATTATTACCAAAGTCAGCAAACAAGAGAAATAATAGAGAAAAAATAAAAATCAACAGGCAAAAGTAGTTCCTAAACTCTTATCACAGAATTTAGAAACAGACAATAATGGGTAGACAGAATTAAAACATCAACTAAAGACCATAGGCCATACAAAACAACATCAAATCAATGTTGATAATAAAAAAAGAAACTCAAACACCATCCTTTAATTCAGTAAAGCAATATTTATGTCTATTAGTTCCGAATTAATATATATAATATTCTGAGAGTATTGTAATATTAAATTAAAATTTTTAATATATTTATTTCTTAGCAGTTATTATTAATAGATTTTTTCCTGAATTCAATTTTCTCTATTTACCTATTTTTATGTATTTTATCATTACTGTTGTTAAAATTTGCTTTAAGAATATTTTTTAATCAATTTTTGCAATGATTGATAGAATAAAAAATGCTTATTTAGCTAAAAAATTAAATACATCAAACATCAAAAGTTTAATTCAATAAATATATCAATTTTATTTTATAAAAATTTGATGTTTAAATATAAGTTATGAATTGTAATCTTTAATCATAAATATATCCAGGAATTATTATATTTAATTGAGAAAAATCAAACAAAATAATAAACATAATAAATTAAACAAAAATTAAAAGAATATAATATAAGCTGACTAATATAAACTCTTTTAAGCATCAATTTGTTTAACAATCATTAAATAAGACAACTTAGAAAATAATAAATTCTAGATTAAAATATTGCAAGCTTATGCTAAAAAATTTTGAATTATAAAGTGCCAATATAGTTGGCAAAAATTTTAATATAATCTCCGACTTCTATATTAAATTTTAAAAATTTATCCTTGAATCCATTTTGCTAAAAAAACAAGCGAGAGTTTAATTTATATCAAGAGATAATAAAATATTAGTTCAATAATAAAATGAGAGGCACTGTCCATTGCAAATAAATAGGATGAACCATATGATTGCATTAGAATTAAATAAATTAAATCAGTAATAAATTGAAAAAGTAGAAAATTTTTGAATTCCTTAAATACTAAAAACTATATTTTACATATTACATAAAAATTTGTTTAATTTATTTACTTTAAATATGTCTTATTTATAATATATAATTATAAATTCAAATTATATATTTTATTTATTTTAACTATTTGAGAACAATTATTTTTTGTTTATTTTTTATTTTTATCGAAAAATATATAAAATTAGAGGATGAATGAGAAATGAAGTTTAGTTTTTATAATTATAAAGAATAATTTATTCCTTACTTATAAAATAAGTATGAGTAATTCATAAATTATTTTCTATTAAAAGTTTCAAACCTATGAATTATAAATTTTTTAAGAATAAAGCAAATAATTTTATTAATATATATAATTATGAATTTATTTAATTTAATTTATATAGAAAAGAAATTTCATTATTAATAAAAAAATTATAAATAGGCAGAGATATTTTCATATTTTTAATATATAATAAAAAGGACGCAATTAGAACAATTATATAAATTTACCACCTAGGCCCATATTATAATAATAAAGAATAAATAAAAAATTAAAAAATAAGCATAATAAAATTTGAAAAATACTTTAATTTATAATTAGACTTATCTTCAGAATTTAAATATTCAGAATTATTTTACTATTTTGACTAAATAATAAAATTATTTCAGCTCTTTATTTAATTAACCTTTCGAAACTCAAAGAACGTTTAAAAACTTATTTAATGGGCTTAGAAAAGTTATAATAAAATACATATTTTGTGAGGTACAAAATTATCCAAAATATTTGTTAAGAAGTATTAATTTTTGTTATATATATAAACACATTTTCAATATATATTTTCTTATAAGAATCTTGGTTATTAAAGACTGACAATGAGTTACTGCTAGTTTACAAACGATTTTTAATTTAACTTTTAAATTTGAATATAAATCAATCAAAGTTATTTACCTCAAACAATAATTTTTCTAGCCTTCTTAACAATCATAAATATAATATGATTTAATAAAAGCATGATGAAAAATTTAAATTAATATTTTTACAATTTTGATTTCATCTGAAGAAATAATTATACATCATTGAATTTAAAAGAATTATAAAAATAAAATAACATTTATAAAGTTTCAGAGCTGATTATCTTATATTAAAAAAATAAATAAATTATGATTTATTTAATTTTATTAAAAATATAATAAACTGAAGGAAACTATTAATATATAATAATCGAATATTAAAATATAAGGATCCCCCCCACAATTCTGGAATTTCAAATGGCTCCAGAATCATTCTAAAATTTCAGGTAATTTTTTTAAAAATAAAAGATTACTTTTTTTATTAATTTTAAAGCATAGTTATAAGTAAAAGTTTTTTTAAAAAATAAAAGATCTAAATGATTACTTTCATCTTTATAAACGGAAATTTTTTTAAATTATTAATATATTCATTAAAGTGTTCGTTTTATGAGTATTTACTCTATATTAACAATAAAACCTTATATTTTAAATTAATTCCAAGAATTCTTAATTATATCAAACATGATTTAATGAAAAAAATAATATTGTAAATAAAAAATTAATGATAAATATATTATATTTATTTAATATATTTATCAATAATTTTTTCCTATCACAAATTTTATAAGATAAGTTATTATTAATCAAATTTTATAAGCTATATTAGTTCAAATTATTTTCCTTTATATAATAAGTTTTTACTTAATATAAAAAAAGAATAATAAATACTTGTGTTTAATTATTATAATTTAAATAATGAATGTATAAAAAAGTTTTTTTTCAAGGAAAGTTGTTACGTATATTCTTCTTAATTTAAATTACCTGTTAATAATAAAAAAAATCATGATTATGACTAAAAAATAAAATAATACTGATATTAGTAATTTTTATATATTCATAACAATTAAAATAATAGAATAAGATAATAAAAAACGAATTTAAAATTTATAATACCTACTATTAAATTCATCTAATTTTATTTATTTTAAATCATCAATACTAAAAGTTAAGTAAAATAAGAATTAAAATAGTTATGATTAATAACCGTTAAATATATAACTGTTAAGTAAGATTAGAAAACAAGAATATTAGGTATTAATATTTATAAATATATAATGGAAGCAAAACTTAACGACTAACGAGCAGCAATTGAATTACTTATCGAAACCAAATTTCTAAAATTACCAATTGATATATATTATATAATAATTTATATTAATTAAAATTATTGATTGCACTATATGTCAAAGCAAACTAAAAATGTACTAGGACGCAAGTTACTTGGATGGTTATGTTATAAAATGCAGCAGGAAACTAATAATAATTTTATAATAAAGTATCAATGAATATTTTTAAGGTAAGATTTTTTTAAGATATATTAAATTAAATAATTAATAGGCAATTATTGTTAATCGGAAATAACATAAGATTTCATATAATTTATTAAATATATTCTTTTTTTTATAAATTATAATGTATAACCTTTTACTTAAAACATTGCTTGACCAAGTCTCATTTGAAAGAATATTTAACTGTTTACTGTCCAAAAACAATATCCTGGCACGTTTATGATATAAAAAAAATTATTTGATTTTAATTTTATATTAAATACATTTATAGTAAATATAAAAGTTTTCTCGCATATAATTTTCTAGTTGTATATTCATGGTATCAATTCTCAATAACTAAGGAACAGGCTTTAATATAAAAATACAGTTTTAGTATTTTTAATTTGTTAAATTAAAAATAATAAATAGCACATTAATTAAAGAAACTAATAATTTTATATAATTAAATTTTTGAAAATTACTATTCAATTTATAAAAAACTTAAATTTAATTATTACGATTCAACTATGTAATTATTTAAGTTGTTTTTTTTTTTAAAATAAAAAATACATTCAGGCTTTATTCAAATCACTCTATCTGTATTTGTGAAAATACATCCCTAAGGATACTTGCAACATTAAGGCGTATAAATGAAATAATAAACTGTGAGATAATTTATTGTAATTTTGTAGTGTAAGCACGCATATGCAAGTCGTACAAGAATCTTACTTACTTGAGAGCGACATCGAATTTATAACAATATATTTATAAAATATAATCACAGATTTTAAATATTATTTAGAATGTGATGAGACCTTATGGTCCTACTGGTAAGGTAAATTAAGATCTCACTATAAAAATTTGTATATTTTTTGTAATATTTATTATATAATATTTACCAACGCCAGATATGAGTTTTCGGACTCATCAAACAAAACGACAGTACAAAATGCAAAATTTATATAGTTCCTAATAGAACTTCTGCGATTATAGAATCTTACATAGATGCTGCATGCGACTTCAATGTATTTTTTAAATAATATGATAATAATAAACGATATTTATATATATTTAAAATATCTAACCGTTAATAGTTATTAATTGTTCAATGGAAAAGTAATTTTTTATTATATATGCAAGAGACCACCGATGGTTATAAAATTTATGATAAAATTAGGTGGTCTAATCTAAATTTATTGCACGAGGAATATATCCATTACAATATATATTAAATAATACTAATATATTTTTGCTTATTTAATTATTGATTGGTCTAAACCTTAAATAAAAATATTATCACTCAAAAAATTTACAATAAGTTTATATCTGGCAAGTATACACCTTCAAAAGACTCAATTAAAATTGTATTTTTAATTAATAATATATAATAATAACTCAAACTATATAGAGTCTTTATGGAGAGAGTTGAAAATCCACACTTCAATGACTTATTGTACAAGGATAGGTGATTAAAACTGTGAGGATTTCTTATATGAAAGTTAGTGTAAATTTAATTATTAGTGGATGAGGAATGTAAAAATGTAACCTTAGTACAACAGAATAACATACGTTAAAGAATTTTTTTTAAAATATGAACAAACATAATTGATTCAATTTCAAATTAATAAATAAAGTATTTCAACTAATACACATGCACTTTAAACAAAAAATATTTACTTTTACTTATAAAATTTCTTTATATATTATATACTATAAATGTTATAATTTATTTTTATAATTTATTTAATGTGGTTTTTTTATAAAAAATCCACATTAAATAAAATTATACTAATTATAGAAAAAATGAAAGTAATTGCACTCACAAAATTTTTTTAAAAATCTGTGAGTAAATTACTATTAATAATTTAGTTAAAATATAA
Organism: Oxytricha trifallax; assembly: GCA_000711775.1. Classification (NCBI taxonomy): domain Eukaryota; phylum Ciliophora; class Spirotrichea; order Sporadotrichida; family Oxytrichidae; genus Oxytricha; species Oxytricha trifallax. Next base: position 71,210 of record ARYC01002808.1, on the reverse strand, counting down.
AGTTTAAGATTTTTTATGTTAAAAAATATTGATTTAGTGATTCCAGAATGATTCTGGAACGATCGGAAATTCCAGAATTGTGGGGGGAATTCAAATACAAGTGTTTTTAAAAAAACAAAATTAGAATTTAAAATGTAATGAATTCTTTTTTCTAAGAGATAATTTTATTTCTTAAATAAATAAAATATCTTAATGGTAATAAAAATAATAGAAAAAGATAGCTAGAATAAAATACTATTATATTAACATTACAAAGAGAAATAATAAAATTAATTAGCTTAATTTACTAAAAATAAATTGTAGTCTTTTTATTATATTTATATTCATAATTAGCAATAATGGGAATTAAATAAGCTATTAAATTCCTTTAACCTGATATATAATCAATAATAACATATCTATTGTAATAGTTTTTTGCCTTATTGGAATTTATAAAATGTTTTAAGGGGTAATTAATTTAACCCATCTTATTTATTTTATTTTTTATTTTCTAAAATTATACCTAAAATTCAAACTCTTATTATATTTACTTAAAATAATTCTTTATAACATAGGAGATAAACTAAAAATATGAGAGAAGTTACAAATAAAAATTAAATGAGTATGCATTTTTATAAGTAAATCATTAATTAAAACAAAAGAAAATGGCAAATAAAATAAGTTCGATTTACAATTAATCACAATAGATAAGCGAATCTATTGGATTATACCCCAAATTTTCATTTTTATAAGTTTTTTACTTCGCAGAAGTTATATAATTAAAATTGAATTCAAATTGATTAAAATATTTGCATTGAAATTAATAACTGCATAATTAGTTCAATTAAAAATATTTATAAATTCTTTTTTAAATTTAAAGTTACTTTTTTATAGTTATTGTTAGTTAAATTGTTAGATATTTTTAATCAAGAAATACTTTCATCCTTAATATTTAAAAAGTAGCTAATTAAATTAGACATTTTTAATGATCAAATTATTAAATAAATTAATGTTTTGCAGAAGTGAATTTTTAATTTATTTTTAGTTTTATTAGAACAAGTAGGTTTTTGCAAAAATTGTATTATAATAAGTTTATATTAGAGTATATTACAGCATGAAAAAATAAAACGTATAAAAAAATGAAAATTCTATGATTTCTTTTGCTTAAGAACTAATTTAATGTCATAGTTTGAAGCAATTTATTTGTAAACATAAATTCACTCAGTTTTACTTAGTAAATCTTTTTTCTTTGTCTGATTGTAAAAAATTTACCTAAATATTTTTTTAATAGATGGAAAATTTTAACAAAAATCTCTAGAAATTTAACCTACATTATCTATAAATATCTTTATTAAAAATTTTTTAGATTTGTTTTTATTAGATATATTTGGTTATTGAATGATAAGTTTATAATGATAAAAAAAGTTTAAAGGAAGTACCAGAAATAATTTATTGTTTTTACTATATCTCATTATAAGATTTCAAATATTTACAAATAACAAAAAAAAATAAAATCATTAAAAATTAATAAATGACGATGATGATGATGAATAACTTAAAGTAAGGTGAATAGGAAAACTAGAAATAAAGATCTCTAGTATTAAATATATAATTATTATCACTATTGTTATTGCTGTTGTTATTATTATTGAGCGTATATATATATTAGTTAGTTGTAATTAATACTTAAGGTAACGATAGTTTTTCTTATTCAAATAGTCATTATATGTCTAATTTCTTCAGTAGTGGGAGCGACTTTGGCCTTTTAAACCTATGTGCCTCTCATAGTGTGGTCCCTGGGGGCATTTCCCTTGCATGGGCCGGTCACCGCACACCCACCTCAGACTGATCTTTTTTGATTCTTTCGCTTTTTTTAGAGATGTTTTTTAGTTTTTTGTTTCACCTCTAAGTTGTCAAATGTGAGCTTCTTTTGAGATCAGGTAGACGTCTTTAGCAATAACAATAGTAATATTATTTATCAAATTAATAAATGTTTTATATTTATTTTAAAATAGTTCACTTATTATCTTTTAATAACAATAATAAAATATTATGATAAAAATATAAAGGAATAATTTATTAAATTTTATAATTATAATTATATGGTTGCTACTAAAACTATTATATATTAATATTTATGTATATATTTTTATTAATTTTTGGTTTATATGTTAAATAATGATGGTTGAAATTTAGATATTTTTCTTAAGATTAAATAAGTTTATTCGGCTAATTAGTTTGTAAAATTCTAAGCCATTATGATTTATAAAATTAATTTGTCATAAATGCTTAATTTAATTAGAATAAACCTTCATTTAATCTTTTACTTAATCATCTACAAATGTTCAATAAAAAAACAAATACAATTAATATTTTATTTAAAAATATAAAAAAGTAATATTAAAAATGTTATACTAAAAATAATATATTTTAACTTAAAACTTTATTATTTATTGTTTGACTGTTTTATAATACACCACATCAAAATATTGTTAGTAATATAATTAAATCTATAAAAAATTAATAAAATTAAAATTTGATTAATTAAATATAAGTTTTGCGGTTAGTTCTGTTATAAAAATGTAGAGTCAACAAATAGTTTGAGTTTATATTTAAATATAAAATTAATTCTGCCTAGCAAAATAACATTAAATATATATTTTTAAAATTATTAAGTCAAAACTATAGTGCTTTCATCTTTAACAGTATAGTACTTAAATTATACTATAATTGTAATTTTAACGTTTTCTTGGTTTTATTTTGTCACACTTCTTGACATTTAATGTGATTAATTTTTAATCTTAATTTTATTAATAATATATTCACACTTTAAGCTGCAACTAAATTACTCTCTGATTGTCATTATACATATGCTTTTGGTTGTTCTTATTATGATCATTCTCTTTTTATATTTTCTTCTCTTCTTGTCCTTATAAGGTCTATGCTTTCTTGGATCGTCTTCTAAGATTAGTCAAAATTCTATCAATCTGTATGATGCATGTCTGCCACAGGCAATAAAACTGCTAATCCTATGGTGCAGACCACAATTTGAGAAAAATTGCATTTCATTTCCTTATTTAAATGCACCATTGCAGAAAACTGTGACTAATCCCTATCTCCCTAATTTTGCCTTATTTTTTAAGAGTCATTTAAATTTTGCTTCTCCCTGAACGTGTCCATTAGAACATGCGACAGGCAACTTCTCATAATACTGTTTATAATGAAAACGCTATGACATCGCCATTCTGAAGTTCTCCCTAAATCTTGCCAATAAGTCTAACTTGAGACTCAGAGTAATGAGAGCATTTCTTGGGAACAAATAGGACCTAACAATATAAAAAGTTAAAATCTCACTTCCAAATTCAAAATTGTCAAGATGTTACCCTGTGAAATAGGCTTGACTGCGATCAGTCTGAGCTCTAAAACTAAAAATATAAGCATATTTTTCTTGACATTTTAAATAAAAAGTTAATGTATTCTTAAGTATACTTTAAAATTTTCTGATGAGTGTGATACCTTTTTGAGTTGATTCATGAGTTTCTTATTTAAATTCGTCAAAAATATTTTATGTTAATATTGATCAGTGTACTATTGTATACCTTGTAATTAAAGGCAGATTAAAGAGTAGAACTAATTCTTAGTATAAAATATGATTAAAATTTTACTTATTTAAATATAATCAATATAATGCCTGACTACATGGCTTAAGGGAAAAGTAAAAAATGCTATTAAAATTTATAATTTCCCCATATATTTAACTTACCTACCATCTTAAGCATATATATATATATGGGCATCCGCAAATTTTTTATAAGAGTATTTTTTGCCGCAATTAGTTTTTAAATCAATGCAAGTCCCTTATCTTTAAATGCTTATCATTTAATATTTTTAGATGACCATTATTTTCCCTCCTTATTTGACTTAACATAAACTATAACTCTTCTAGTATCTCATATGACATGTCTTACATTTTAGAGCCTACTATCTCACATCTGTCAATAGTATAAACTGAAAGCAAGTATTGTTGGTCTCAAATTAAGCATCTTTTTATTTCATTTCTTGGATAGTGCTGTCAGACATCACCACCATCAATCATCTCTCAATATTTTGTTTAATAAAATTAGAGATTAAGTGAAGATAACGAATTGAGAATGAATATGAAAATTTAATCAAGATTTAAAGTGTTATTAGGGTCTCTAGCTGTTTTTACTGTCTTAATTCCTCTCCATTGACTGTATTTCCATGATCACACTTTACTTTTCTTGTACTGTTCAGAATCATGAAGACTATTCGCATTTGATACTTAGCATTCCTACTGTAAACGAGAACTGCTTTTTAGGTACTGTTGCTGAGTCAGCCGCCATAGCTAGCCTCAAAGCTGTATTGCTGGAGATTCTGGTTCAGTGAGAGACTCCATTATGTTAAGTGGAAATTTAATTATTTTCAGAGATTTAGTAAATTAAATCAGGCCTATTATAACTTTTTAAGTTTTAATGCTTGAGATATATTAATAATACTAATTGTTTTAATCTATAACGAATTTTAATCAGAGATGTTTTTATAAATTTTAGGCTTAAATTCATTAATTCAAACTAGGTCTGATTTAATTTACTAAATCTCTGAAAATAATTAAATTTCCACTTAACATAATGGAGTCTCTCACTGAACCAGAATCTCCAGCAATACAGCTTTGAGGCTAGCTATGGCGGCTGACTCAGCAACAGTACCTAAAAAGCAGTTCTCGTTTACAGTAGGAATGCTAAGTATCAAATGCGAATAGTCTTCATGATTCTGAACAGTACAAGAAAAGTAAAGTGTGATGATGGAAATACAGTCAATGGAGAGGAATTAAGACAGTAAAAACAGCTAGAGACCCTAATAACACTTTAAATCTTGATTAAATTTTCATATTCATTCTCAATTCGTTATCTTCACTTTATAAAGTAGGCTTGAGATACCATGGAAATGTCACAATTATCTTTTATGAGAGTCTTAAGCATTTTATACATACCTCACTTAAGTTGTTTACTCATCAACCTTGTTGTAAATTTCTATGTCATATAAAGCAGACATTAAAGAAAAGCTGATATATTTGTTATATTTAATAAATTAACTGATTAATATTAATCACATTGATTGTTTTTAGTTTTAATTTCTACATTCTCTTTATTTTAAACATAAATTTTCATTTTTTGTCATATTTTAACAAGGCTAGCTGCCGTGAAAAATATTTTTTTTCTGGTTATAGTTCTCTATTTAAATTTATTTTATATATTGCTTTACAATTATTTATTCATAAATTTATTTATGAAAGATTAATAATTGAATTAAAAGATTTTTAAGCCCCCAAAATACAACAACAAAACCACAACAAAATATATAAAAGGTCACAGATTCTTACTCTGAGCAAACAGCAGCACAACCACTAGCATTAAGCTTAAAAAGACTGGACTTAAGCTCAGAGACTGAAAACGACTAGCTCTACACAGTAGACGAAGATCTCCCTCAATACAACAGAAACAAAGACATAATAAAAAAAATATACTCCGATAATGAGGAAGACTGGAGTTCCTTTGAAAAAACAAAGTTACGACAACAACCAAAATCACAGTTCATACAAAGACGACTCAAGCCAACCTACCTACTTCATAGAGTCATATATTGATAAGAAAGGAAATCAATGAATGACTCCATGAATCGCCCAGTCATATAAACGAATGATGTCAAATACGTCACAGAAAAAATTTAGTACTAAATAGGAAATTAATGAGAATTATTAAGATAAGTATCAGTACTAAATATAGATCCTAATTAAATTAATATTAATAATAAGTTAATTAATATTAATTATAAACCTACTCAGGCATACAAAGCTTAACCCCAAAACAAGTTTGACTCAAGAGAATCCTGCATTTCCATATGGATTACAACAATTAATAGTAGACTATATGAAGTCACTAAAAGATTCGTCAATGCCATAACAGCGATATACGATAAGATAAGTTTCGAGGAAATGATTTCGATGGTTATCATGAACAAGGGTACACTTCAAGAGCACATAAAGACAAAAACCGCCTCAGCGGAAGAAATCCCAGAAGAACTAGAAGGCTTTATAAGACACTTTAATATCGTCATCCTAAAGAATGTCACAGCTAATGAGATCTTAGTCAGTTCGGACTACTTCTGACACCTAAACAAAATAGAGATATACATAAAGTGTCTGTAGAAATAAGCATATTTACTAAAAAGTAACCTAATTCAACTAATTACCACTAGATGTAAAGAATAGATAGGCCAGAAAGGCTTAAATTCTCAATCAATGTCAACACTTTGACACTCAATTTAAATAAAAAAACCTCGGAGACCTCGTACAAATCCTTAACAAAAGAAGAAGTAAGAAAGGAAGACCTAGAAAGAGAAAGATAAACAAGAACAAAGGAAGAGGAAAAGGAAGAAGAAGACGCAGAAGATGAATACTCAGTATCTCTAAACCAAGTAATTGGGCTAGTCCCTTATAAATAAGCTCTTTAGCTTATTAAGATCGGGGGTCCCAAGAGACCTCAATGTGATCACATTATTATTATTTTTATTATAATTGAACCAAAAGAATTTTTAACTTTGAGAGTGTGAATTAAATGTAAGAGTGTAAGAAGCAGAAAATATATTTACAAGCTTAATAAGTATAACTTTAAACTTTATGAATATGTTTAAATTTATATATTCTTATTATTATTAAGTAAACTGAAATTAACAAATTATATTACTAAATTTGAAAATACTTAGATTTTATTGAATACCTGAATTATATAATATGTAAATAAGAATGAAAGAAAATTGAAGACTAATTAAAAAATATATATATATATATATATATATATATATATATTCATATTTTAAGGCAAGTAAAAAAGTATAATAATTTATTTAATAGAGATATATAAAAACAATCAATAAATGTTAATCATAAGTAGTTAATATCAAAAGTTATATTATGTGCCTAGTTTGCACTCTATATTTTTTATACAATTTTCTCCTAAATTCTCAATAAAACTTTCCACCCTGACATCATTACGTTTGGGTTAATATTTTAATCTCGAACAACCACTATTACACTTTAAATTTGATGTTTTATTCTCCGTCTCTTAAATTCTGAACTTCTATCAGAATGAATTAATATTAAATTTACATTTATTGGGAAATATCTTATGCTCTTAAGAGTTTCCAAAGAATATTCCTAAATAGTCTTAGAGAATTCTTTTATAGTTTTGGGAATATAAGCAAGAATGTAATTATTTTAGAAAACATTGTAAGGGTATTTAAAATAAAATTAGTAAATAAAATAAATTAAAATCCTATGTATGCATAGTTTAATTTTAAACTTAAATAGTACTATAAAGGGTTCAAATCTCTTTAGTTAAATTTATTTAAATCATTTAAAAAGAGTTAGTTAATTAATATAAGTGTTTAATTCTAATTTTAACTTATATATATATATATATATATTACCCATTTTTAATCAAAATTTTAATTATAATGTTTTAACCACAAAGTTTGAAATTTTTTAATGAAATACGATTTGTATATTTATAGAATATATTTTATTATGAATAAATTTTTTCCAGAAACCAAAAATCAAAAAAAATATAATTAGTTATTAGATATATGCAATTTAAAAAGCTAAAAATGGCGAGATATCTCATTTTATTTTTAACTATAGCTCGAAAATTTTAATATAATGAAATCAAATAAAATTTAATCTAAATCAAACCAGTTAAAATGGAGATACCATCATTATAATAAAAATTAGTGTAAAAATTAAGTAATTATAAGAAAACGTATTTTGTCAAGATATCAAATAAATTTAAATTATATGAGCAAGAGTGGAGTATAAATAAGGAACTAAATACATTTTATTCTAATAATTAATCATAATAATGGGAAGTTAAACTTTATATATCATTGTAAGATTAATTTTTATTATAATAATTTTAATACTTTATCAATCTACATTTTTCACTGTATATATTAAGACATTAAAAATTGCATGTCTCCAAGATTTAAAAATATTAATTTTTTAAAAATTTAATTTTCAATTAATAAATGAATAAAAACTAAATAATTTATTTAAATCATTTTTTATTAAAAAATATGTTTTTAAAAAAAATTGTAATTTAATTTGAATCATTCCATCATTAGTAATACCATATTATATATATCAATCATTTGCATTTTTAAAATTTGAACTAATATTTATAAATGGAAATTAAAATCTATGAATTTTTTCCACTTTTTAATTCACATTAAATAATATATAATTTTTTTGTATAGAGTAATTGAGGAATAATAAATCATCTTGAGAATCTTTTCATCAATGTGAAATTAAAACTTATAACTGTATTCTTCAACTATGAAATGCTTGAATTCTCTCTTCGTTTTAATCATTTTAACCTTTCCTCAATTTATTAAATTAGCGATACTTTTAAAAAATGAAACTTTATACTACTATCTTTTTTGAGGAACCGTTTTTATTTATATTAAATGAAACTGAACTTCTTTATTTATACAGTTTAATGTTTTTTTTAATGATTTTTAATGATAGAATTTAGATTTTTTATAATTCTATTTTATAAATTAAGAAAGATTTTAGTGTCTTATTTTAAATATTTATGGATGAGTAAGCAACTTATTAAACTTTGATTAGGCATCTAACTCTTTTTAATTAAAATAAAATATTTATTTTAAATTAATTTTATATTAATGGAAAAAATTAGGAATTACTGTAAGAATATTAAATAACTTTTAAATACTAATTTTTGACAGCAGTAATAATTATTAAGGAGTATCTTTAACATTATATTGTATGCTAATCTAGTAATTTGTTTTTGAATAAATTGAAAATATTAAGTTGTTATTCTCAACTGTTAATATCTTATACTTTTCAATTAATAATTATAATGATTAAAATAACACTTTATTATTATTTAAATAGGTTATAATATTGCTTGATTTTTACGGTGATTAACTCTGTTATTGAGATTCTAATTTAGTAAAATAAATATAAATTAAATATATTTATTCTGTCTTACCTTGTAATGTTGTCTATTAATAGACAAGGAAATATTATACTTTTGAGTTTTAAAACTGCAATAAATTTTGAATATTAAACATAATAGAAATGTAAAAAAAAGTTCAAAGCAAACGGAGAATTTATTTTAGTACTCTAACCTTTTTTTTAAAAGAGTTATTTAATTATTTTGGAATTATTTAATTATAAACTTTTTTCAATTGCTTTTTAGTATAAAAATTTGTGCGTATGACTTTTTTAATTATTTAAAGTAATTTATAGGTATTGCTTAGACCTTAACTTGAAATAAATTTTAATGTATCGTAAAAATTTATGAGAATCAAAATCTTTACTTTGCTTAATTGAATGAGTATCTTTGCTTAATGTTATATTTTAAGTTAAATACCCTACAAATTATTATGTCATCATATTTAAACTTTATCATTTCCTTAAATATATAAATATTAAAAATATTCAAAATTCATGATTGGCTAAACAAATGCCACTTCATTAAGATACCAATTTTTTGTATTTTACAACTATTTACTAATTTTAATATTATGACGTTTATAAATAAAATTTAGATTTCTCATTTAGAATATTCCATAAATATACTCTATCTCATTTCCTTTGGTTATTATTACCGTTAGTTACCGTTAGAGAGAATTAAGCTCCTTATCGATCCGTGCATTTGAAACAAGCTTCTATGTAATTAATTCTGTGATTAAATTAAAAAAAAAAACTGTAGTTGATGGTGTTACTCCTTTATTATACAAAGTTTATTTTGAAAATTGAAGTTATCCTTTAATCTTAAACAACAAGCCTACTTCCTTGAGTTAAATAAATCTTGAAAGAACTAATTATTAAATTTATCTTTTACCTAAATTTTGTTAACTGCTAACATTCAATAATTTAAAGTAAAACCCAATGAGTAGTGTTTTTGAGAGAATTCTAAATTGTAATAAATTTATTAAAATATATGATATATTTACTCATTCATATGCTCTTTTTAATTAATAGTTAAAAAATTAATAATATTTTACTGAATCTCTACTCTATTTTGTATTTTTCTTTTCTAATAACTTATTTCTAATTAACTTCTTTAATAAAATATATTGAGTTCAATTAAATTTAATTATTTTTGAAAATTTGACAGTTTATTTCTTAGAGTTTTATTGAAATTCTTTTAGTTTATCAGTTTTGCTTTTTATATTAAAGAATTATTACACTGAATGAGCTATTCTTCTTACTAATTTAAAAAATCTTAAAACAAATATTTCGATTTCTTGATCTACAATTTTCAAATCTAAAATTATTTAAACCAAATTTTAGACAAAACAGCATAATAGAAAAGATAAATCGATATCCAAAAATTAGGATTCTTAAATTTAAATTTTGAGTTTGATTCCTCGAACTGACATTTTTTCCAAAGACAATTAGTAAATTATACAGAAAAATAATATTATTTAATTATTATCTAAATGTTAATTTGAGTATTTTTAATAATTATATCTGAAAATTTATATTTTACTTATATTAAGAAAAGATCAAAATATTAAATTATTATTACTTTCAAAATTTAACAATAAATATTTTAATATAGATTTAATATTAAATTTTTTTTATTTATAAGATGATCCTATTTTCTTTAATTAAGAAAATAAGGAATAAGACAAGTTTTATATATAATTTTGTAAAAGAATAAATAAAAGATATTTTGAAAGGGAAGTTTCATTTAACTTTTTATCATAAGATAATGCAAGAAACTTCCCTTCAAATTGATTTTTCTTATTGTTAATTAAAGATTGATAAATTTATATAAATTAGTTTTTATTTTTAGACTTATTTTCCATAAATTAATCACATTATTTATCTTTAAAGTATTTGTTCAATTAAAAATTTAGCATTATATAATTTCCTTGCAAATATTCACAAGAAGATATATTTAACATATTAATAATTATATTTATTTTCAAGGTACAGAAGTCTTTTAAAATACATTATCCATTTTTAATTTGATATACTATTTAAATCATCAAAGCTAAAGTAGTTTATAATTCTATAAAAATAATAATATTGATAAATTACAAAATATCAGGAAATTAGTTTTATTGAATATGCAAAACTGGCATATATTAGAAATAAATAAATAAAATCTTATTTAACTTATTAAAAACGAAATAAGAAAAGCGTTTTGCAACCGAAACATAGTTTTATTATACAACAGTGATTATTTATGTTATCGTGAATTGTTTACTTATATTTATTTAAGATCAATAACTATTCAGCGATGATACTCATTTATGTATATAAAGATAAAAATGTTTAGCCTTAAAATGTTTTTTTGTAATTTGTGCATAATTCATTGATGATTAATATTTCTCAATTTAGTCAAAAGTAAAAATGAATTGGTGGCAAAATTTGAAATTCGTCATGAAGTTAATGAATATAACAAATAATTACAAATTCTAGATTAAATTTAAACAAAAATAACATACTTAAGATTAATTATTAGTGTAAGAAAGTAGTGCTTTCACTGGAAAGTATTTTACTATTTGAATCATCTCATTCCATTTTAAATAGGAGTTAATAAAATATAAATATAATCTGTTATTTCACAACTTTAAATTAAAATTTAATTTCAAAAATAAATGATTGATAAAAGATCTATATTTTTAATCTTTAAAAATTAATAATTAGTTTTATATTTAGAGATTTATTAATTAATAAAAAATATTATACAAAATTATAATGATGATGATGATTTTTAGCCATTGAATTAATTTACGGGAGGTTATCAACCGTTTATATGAATTAACATCAAACCTTTCAAGGTACTCTCGACTAACAATGACTTCTGAGTTCCTACGCGCTTTGTAGTAAGGGCATTTCTACGTTGGCCCAAACCCTAGGTTATCTCGGTCAGTGCAACTCAAAATTATAATAATTTAGACTTTTCCCAATATATTTATGAGGAATTATAAAAATAGTTATTTTTACATTTTTCCTCAGCAATTAAAATCATTTTTTGAATTTGAAAACCCCAAGTGATATCCAGTAAATTATATATTTTAATTATAAAATTAATTATATATAAAATATATATTTTTAAAATAAAATTATCTCTGAAAATTAAATATTGTTTTCTTCTTCTTTTTAAATAATTTAAATCTAGTATATTATTTAAAAAATAGCATAATTTTAAAATAATTAACTATTAAAATAAAGTCTATTAAATTAGTGAGAAATTATATCAATAATCATATTAAGGATAATGAATATAATTATTCTTTATACGTCTTTTCAATTTGAATATATTCAGTTTTATTGAAGGCTTTGAATTCGATATGATGCTTTTATATATATTGTAAAATAATATTAAAATTATCAAATTTAATTATATAAGAAACATAAAATATCATAGCTAAATATTTTAAATCAAAATATGTTTTAAATTTGAAAATTTAATTTAAAAAAATGATTTGTAATCCACTTCTAATTTATTATGGACCTTAAGAGTTTATGTACTTCTTAATTGATAGGTTTATTGAATTTAGTGATTAAAATTTCTTTCAACTTTAAAACTTTAATAAAATTTCATCTAAACTTAAAGGAAATAGTTTTAAATCAAATACCTTTAATTATTTTTATTAAATCTTATAGAATAAGTAGGTTTTAAACTAAATTCTTTTTTAAGTATTTATTATAAATTCAATATATTCTATGTAGATTCATTTATTTACATCTGTTAAAACGTTATAAACTAATATAGGGTTCTTCCTAAACTTTGTTTGAAAAGAATAATTTTAAATATATATATATATATATATATAAATATATATTTATTAGTTTAAAAATTGATATAATGTAATAGAATTACTTATTATAATTTAATACATAGTAAATCCTAGGAGCAGTTTTCGATAACTGGCGATTGATATTGTTGCAATATTATAAATTGAATTACGTAAATTTTGAAGCAAGTATATTATAGTCAACAGAACTTATAAGTGGAAGCTTAGTAGTTTAAAAGCATAATATATTGGTATATTTTCATTTTTGGCATTAAATTTCAATAATTCTATATCATTGGATAATTGACATCGATAAATAATAATTTATGATATTCCCTGATAAAATTTAAAAAAACTTTTTTTGCATCTTTTAACATTCTTACATTTGTAAGATCCTATTTAAAAGCTATTATTATAGTGTAATATCAGGAATTAACTTTTATATAAGCCAGTGCCGTCAACGCAACAAAAATAGGAGAAGTATATAAGAGAGGGCTTTTTATTTAATAATGATCAATAATGATAAATATTAGAAACTTTGTCACTCTATGATACAGATATTATTGGGAACCATTTTAATAACTGCATATGACTTTAAAAGAAAGACTGCACTCTATCATTAAGTTAATAAGGGTTAATTGATTCAGGAATAACAAGAAGAACTTAAGCAGCAGTTTTTTATTCAAAAAATACTTCATCGATATAATATGAATAATCAAGGATTTAACTTAACTAAATCTAATAGATTCAAATATTAAAAGTAAAATTAAAATAAACTATTGAAATTAAATCTTGAATTCAAGAAAAATAATGAGAAATCAATCATTAGATTTATGTATTGAGCTCTATTATCATTCCTTTTCCTACTACTAACAAGTAAGAGAATCTTGATAATTTGTTTGTATTCTAAAATCTTCAAAATTCTTGAAATTAAAAGAAAAATTACAATGCTACTCTTTGTGATGAATTAAAAAGAGCAACTCATTCTAAAGATTGAAGATAAAGAATATATTCGAGACAAGATGATATTTGTTAACATTCTATTAATAATTAGAAACTCAAGATGAGTTCGAATCTTTGCGAAAAGAAAAAGTAAAAAAACTAATGTTAAATCATAAAATTTCATTTATATTTTAGGAAGAGAAAAAACTTAAGCTTCTTACTGAATCAATAGAGGACAAGCTTATTCAATTAGACCAAGATCCTGTATTTGAATTATAAAATCTACCTTTTAAGTGATTTGTATTTTTAATAAGTAAAAACATCAGCATAATGCGAAATCTTTGAATTTGGATGAAATTGATGAAAAGTACAAAGATGAAGCATAACAAAAATTAAAATCAGAAAAACTATAGATATTTAACTGAAGATGTTTATTAATAACTGAAAATATGTAGATGATATTTATATTTAAGAATATTCAGAATAATCTGCGAGACCATTTTTTTTAATTAATCAGATAATAGAGAAATTTGAATTTGATAAGTAGGTTGTTAATTTTAGATATAAGAATAAAGTGATGACTACTCAGGTTTTCATTAATTATTGATTGAGAAGTGATAAACATATAAAAATAAAACAAAATACTTATGATTTTGAATTGTTTGCCTATTAATAATTATTAGTTATCTTTTTCGCATCACTCTAATTTGCGTGGGAGTAATTTTATCTGCTTTTCAAAATGTAACTCTGCTCAGAATATCTAGTAGTCCCCTCACAATTATTTCTATTCTATTAATTCAGACAGTCTTAGTTGCTGATTAATCTCTCTCTCATTCTTTCTTGTATGAGTTAACCTTGCTCTTGATAGCATCAGTATTCTCATGAACGACCTTCTCGACTTCTTATTAGAATTGCACAATATATTGCTTGTTTTGTGCCCAGATTGTTCCACTTCATTGGAAATAGTTTGTGAAAGAGTCATTCTTTCATCAGTCATATTTGCGTTTTTAATAGTACTTCTGATTGTTATTAGATGAAATCTCTGTAGCTACAGTAGCATTCTTATAAAGAGTACCTTTATACTCCAAAGGAACTGCACTGGACTGATACTCCAAGTTTACCTCAATACTATGGCTAGTTGATTGATGTGAAAGCAGCTGTGATGGCAATTGTTAGTTCCCGAAGCCAGATCCAATCTATTATTGCTAAGTATTTCACTGCTATTCATTGAAATTCATTCCCATTTTATTCATAGATTGTTGCTAAGTTTTCTATTATTGTATAATACTACTGACTTTATTAGTTTAAAAGTTAGAATTAATCCATAGGTTGAGGGGCTTAGTGGTGGTGAACTCCAGATGGCAATACATGCTATAAATTATTGCTAGTTTAAGAAAGTTTTTGTTGTGAATGCTATTGGAAATGCTGCTGAGGTAGTTGTTATTACTGAGTTGTTTTAATCCATTATCAATCACAACTGACGTTATCTCTTCTTATATCTTTCTAATTTTTTCTCAAACTTTGTATTATATAAAATATAAATTATATTTCTAGTAGAAGTACATTTAATTTCAATTTCTACTCCCTTCAAAAAATACTCTTTTATATTTTATTTATTAAATTAATAAAGGCTCTCAAACAATAACTAATATTTATATTTTAAATAAAAAATATAACTATAAATTTTTATATTAAAATAAAAATAATAACTCAAGATTTAATATTATTATGCAAACATTTTAAATATTTGAAATTAATTAAATGTCTATTTAATTAAACTAATCCCTTGTATTTATTTATATCACAAATGCTTAATTTATCTTAAATTTAAAATTATAAATTGGTAATCTATCAAAGCAGTCTTTAATTAGTTTAAAAAGATTTATTATGTCATTAATTTCCTAAATAATTCCATATTATTAAGCTTTAATTTATAATAAAATAAATAAAAATGACTATTAAATTTCAATCATTTAAAGATTAAATCTTTATATTAAGTTTGAAATATTATTTTCTTAAGATTTATTCATTAGGTTTTATATTCAGGAAATAATAAAATTAAAAGTGCAAATTTTCAATATAGATTAAAAGAATAGTAGTAAATAACTGTAGGTAAACTAATAAATGTATAGAATATAAATCAGAAACATAATTAGAGAAATCCGAGTTTTCTCAAACTTCCTCAACTCTATCTAATGAGATACTCTTCTATTTGGATATTCAAGCATGTTGATTCTAGTCTAGTTTACTTTCGTGTTACGTCATCTCCTGCTTTTTTACATAAGCTACCCTGAACATCATCTTTACTGGTTGATAGTACTCGTGGTATTCCAGTTTTCTTATTCTATCATCAAACCAGATCATATTTGTTATTATCTCAATTTGTTCTTTTCTTTCAATGTCTATAAGTCTTTCTTTCTTAATTTTTTTGAGAATCTTGTTGGGTCACCAGCAACATTAATCAAGTTGCAGCTATTTAGGTGCTTAAGGTCCACAAAAACAAAGTGAGTATTACAGTAGTGGCTCATTCCATAGTTTACTATCGTTCTGCTCTGACTGATCGCCATCATCGTGTCCATTACATTTTTTGTTTGAAATAGTTTGGTCCTATTCTACATTTATTTCTCGTTTTGCTTAATTAATTCTGTGGTTTTGGTTGGTTTTATATATTGATCCAGGTCATTCTTATCTTCTCATGTTCTTCTGAACCAAGTCCTGAATTATCTGGCTTGTGTTTGTATCTTTTAACTACGTTCCATTTTCTCAATCCCTCCTCTTTTTATGTATAGATTTGCTACCAGTGGTGTGTATTTGTAAAACTTCAAGGATCTTATTTGTACGACCATTATCGTGTCACATATTGTTGGGTTTTTTTATTTGTAAATTTCTGGTAGAACTCCGTTTTCAATTTTAATTCACTCCAAGTGTTTTTTAGTAATTAGTGCTTGTTTAGACACAAGTTTAAACCCAAGAATTTGGCTTCTTCCACCTTTGCAATCCCTTCAATTTGAAATATGTTGTCGAATTTCTTTGCGTCGCTTAGGAATACCGTTTTCGTTTTATTGAGTTTCAAGTTGTGGATCTTCTAAATTTCCTTAAAATACTCAAGTACTCTTTTAAACTATTCTAGGTAGCTAATATTTATCTAAAAGTTATTTACAAATGCTATTAGCTTCCCTTGTTTGATTAATGACATTAGCTCTGATTACGCGTATAATGAATCTTGAAGATAGTTGTTGAACAGAATTGGTGATAGTCTGCTGCCCTAAGCTACTCCATTCTCAGTGATAATTTCTTCTTCCTCGAACTTAATCT
This sequence comes from Oxytricha trifallax, assembly GCA_000711775.1. Lineage (NCBI taxonomy): Eukaryota > Ciliophora > Spirotrichea > Sporadotrichida > Oxytrichidae > Oxytricha > Oxytricha trifallax. Next base: position 54,116 of record ARYC01002808.1, on the reverse strand, counting down.
TGTTGTTTTTGTATAGTTCTTCTATTAGTTTGACTGCGGTCATGTCTTTCCCATTTTTGCTCCTTTTTTTTAGGATATCTATCATTTTGTCTTTCCATACCGAGTCATAAGCATTATGTAAGTCAACTAGCAGATAGGCTACTCTTTTCTTGCTTTCTCTTCTTAAATTTTTTTATATGTTCCAATATTCTTATTAGGTTGATGTGGATTCTCTTGTTTTCCTTGAAACCATTCTGATAGTTTCCTGTTAAGAGAATTTAACCTTTTTTCCTAAACTTTGTTTATGATCACCTTCTTCAATATTTTACACAGATACGAGTTCAATTCTATTGGTCTAGTGTTTGATATATCAGGGTAAAAGTCTCCTTGCTATTTATTCAGCAGAATCATTCTTCCTTCTTTTATGTAATCCGAAATTTATCCTGTGTTTAACACTCTGATCTACTTAGGCATTTTATTTTTAGAATTCTTTATGATTTTCTCAGAATCTTTCCATCAAATTCGTCTGGTCCTATAGCCTTGTTAAAGTTGCATTCCTTGATACTTCTTTCCACATCTTTTATTTAACAAAAACTCTCATCTTCTTCACACGTCATGATCGCTTTGATTTTGACTCCGGCTTGTAACCCTTTTAATTTATTATCTTTGAATAATTTAGAGTAGAACTACATGATTTCCTTTGTAGTTGCCTCACCCATTTCCGTCCTTTTTACTTTTATTGTTACTCATTTGATTTGTTGAGATTATTTTTGGCTCTTTGTTAGTCTCTTTACTAGATAGAAGAATCTTTTTAGGTCATTTCTATTGAGGCAGTGTACCATGTCACTAATAGCATCTTTCTATTGCAACTTTGTATCTTTTAATACGTTGCCAATCTTTCCTATCTTGTTTCTGATTGCCCACTCGGGGGGTTGTTAGTACCAATTCTTGCCTTTAAAATGTCTTGTCAATCTTTCTTCGAAACAGTTCTTATTTAGTTTGTCTAAATAAGTCGGTGCTAGTTACCTTCCTTCATCCACGAGTGTTTTCAAGCATTCCTTCCTAATGTTCGGAATTCTTATCACCTTCTCTTTGTCTGATAGTTTTAGGTCGTTTTCATAGAATTTAAACTTTAGTTTAACTTAAACTAGTTTGTGATCTGTTGATTTTAGTTAACTCATTTCCCAGCTAATTGTTTCAACATTTGGGTAAACTTGATCCAATTAGTTCCCCTTTGTATGAGTTTCCACTAAAATTGGTATGGATTCTATTAGTCCTTCTTTCTAAAGTATTTTATCAATTTCTTTTATGTGGAAGTCTAAATCTCCCTTGATTATTATTTGTTGTTTCTGACGTTTTTGTTTCACTATTTAATCATTTATAATAATCTGATCTGGTTTTCTTTGACTTCGTCGTTACAATAGTGGGGATATATACTGTGAAAATAAGCAATGGGAATCCTCCCACATTTATAATTGTCCATGCGATGTACCACCTCAGCGACTTTATGATTTTCATTGGGTATTTTCCATTATTTATTGTTAGCACTCTTCCGTTTCTTGTTAATTACGTTGTGCAATATTATTGTTACCCCGAATAATCTTTATAGTCTTGTTTTTGCGGGTTATATAAAATCTGGGTGTTTTTCCACAATGTCTCTCATCATCTAGTCTTTTAATTTTTGAGCTGACATTTTACAAACAAATGTTTAGTTCAATGTATTTCGCTTCTATCTATATCATTTTTTGCAGATTATCTGATCCCTTATTTTTTCTTCTTTAGCTTTATACGAATCTTTATGTTCTTTTAACCAATCCTTCAACTTCTCTTTTAGATTATTAAAATGAGGTTGGCGGCCATTTTTAATGTGATATTGAATCTGTCTAATTTTTTGTTAATTTAATATTTGGTGTAGACTATTAGATTGTTGTTTAGCTTAACATTTGAACCTTTGTTTGAAAATTTATAGTAGTCTTTTACTTATTTCTGCAATTACGGTTTGTTTTCATCGTTTTTCTCCTTAAATACTGGTAGTTTCCTTCGCTCTTACTCAGCTAGCTGTGATGCCTCCATCTAGTCCCGCTTTTTCCCAATTGTTTTTAATTATTAAAAAATACAAACTTTTAAACACCTTTTTTATTTAAAAAAATATAAAATATTTACTTGTTTTTGATTTGAAATAAAATATAAAAACTTTTGTTTCAATTAATTGGATAAATAATTAGGATATAATTTCTTAAGGGCAATAAAATATATATTTATATATAATTATTTCTACTATTAAATTTAACTAAGTCTTTTTCGTTTTATCATTAGAATGGTTTTATTAATGAAAACTCTTTTAGTTATTATTGAATCTTATTTATTGCTAAAATACAAAAGAATAGGAAATAGTGTTAATAAAAATACAAAAAAATGCAGTATATTTGAAAGAAGTTTTACTATAATTACATATAACATCATTTAATGACTAAAAACGAAAGTCTTTGTACATTTAGTTTTATACTTAACTACCTGGCCTTATTTATTATAATGTTAATTTTAAATTTATTTTTATATTCAAACATATTTATATTTAAGAGGAGCAAGTATTTACAAGTAATAATGATGAATTATATATTTATTATTTACAAGGGCGTTTAATGCTTTTAATGCTGGAACTTCATATAAATACCTTAAATTTATATTTTCTGCCTTCAGTCTTAAATTTAGTAGTAATTTTTATGTTTATATTTCAAAATTAGGTGTAATTTTTATCCTAAACAAAAATTAAGTGAATTTTATAGAGAATAGAAATTTAAAATTGAGTAAAGATCCTTACATTGCTTTAAGGATCCATTGTTATTTGAAATAGCTCAGATCGGGTGTTTCTAACAATAACAATAATGTAATTTACTTTTTTTAATTTGAAATAATGATGATTTTGATTTTCAATAAATTCATAAACAGTAAGTAGTTTGAACTAGCTCCAATATTTATTAAATTACAAATAATATTTGTCCAAAATTTACAAACAATTTCATAATTATATCATAAACACGAATAACTAATTAATTGTATCTTCCCTAAATATGTTAAGTTAACAAGTTTATAATTTCTTGAAATTATATTATATTCTCATAGATTAAATATAATTTTAGATACAATTAATTCTAATAAATATTTAATTGATATTAAATAATATTTTATAAAATATTTAAAAGATTCAAATATAATATAACGGGTTTATATTTAAATTTATAGAAAAGGCTTTTTGAAATCATTTAAACTAAAACTGCTTAATTGGATTAAATTATTAGATAAAAAAAATAATATTATCGATAAATCATAATTTATAATAGAAAATTAATTAAATTTAATCAAAAACTTAATAAAATAATTTGAAAATAGGAAAAAATTATATAAAATAAACGACAAGTTTTTATTTCATGAATCATAAATATTGCTTATTTAGTCTTAAATATATAATTACTCGAGGGTTTAAAAGGTATGAATAATCTTATTGTAGGTCATTTTAATATTTTACTCATCATTATCGATGCCCTCGTTCAAATAACCCAAAAATACAAATCTTTAAATGAACAGGGAGTCTTAGTTCTGGGATTGCTCATCTTAACTGGTCTGCTTTTTATGCTATCATAATGGTAGTTGAGCTCCTCTCCAATAAATAAAAGAGAAATATTTGGACTTGATGCGCATCTTTCTCTAAACTTCCTATCAATAGCTTTTAGCTGGATCTTTTAGAAAGATTGTTATCAAATTTCGAAATTAATCATATGCCACTTTCTAGCCATAACTCCTTCTTCCACTTCTTTGCTAGTGCTATGACATAAAACTTAGAATCTCCTCTCTAAGAGTTGAAATGAAAATTTTTAATTTAATACATAACTTAAATTTCAGTTATTTAAACTAGCTTCATGTAATTCTCAACTTAAAAAATTGATCTCTTCACCATTTCAAGCACTTATTGTTGTTGTAGGGGCTAGAGACTCAAAAAGAGTGAGGTTTGTAAGAGAACGAGATATTTGAGAATCTTAATTATTTGTCCTATTCTAATGTCCTTTTTTCAATTCTCTCTGAACATTTCTTTATCTTTGATTAATTGCAAAGATGTCATCTTTTAATTCAATTTGAGTTTCCTCAGCAGCTTAAATTGTTTTCACTGGAATGATTTTAAACTCCACTCAGTTAGACAGGAGGTGCGTTGGCGATTTTTATTTAGCATGATTCGACTTAACTTGATGACTATTTTCAAATTGATAAGTTTGGTATTTTTGAGTCAAGCTTGTGAATTTTTAAAACAACTTCTTTCATAAATATCAGCACTAAAGCTTGTTAGAATCGAATTTTTCTAGTTTTTTTGCAGCTAAGAATAAAATACTTTCTATCATTACTCTATTTTTAGTACTTGCGAATTCTAAAATAAGATGTTTAGAGTAAAATTAATTTACTTACATTTTGTGATTATTACCACTAGTAGGAGGGCTTCTTTAAATGAAGTAATTTTCTAAATTCTGTTGAGGTGTTAGAGCTTTGTTTATTGCTAGAGAATGTGAAATAACTATTGGGCTACTTATAGGGTTATTTATACTTTGGTACCATTGTAATACTTAATTATTTAGAAGTATTTTTTGTATGTAGATATCTTTTTGCACCTAAATACCCTCATTTTTAAACTGATTCCTACTGAAGTACTGTTTCAAAGCATAAAGTAAATTTCTACAGTAAAGATGGAATGGATTTCTGATTGCCAAGGATGCTCTTGTTTAACGGAACCACTCAAAGATAACAATGAGTTAATTAGTATTTTTATAATAGTACTTATAAAATAATAATTTAACTATTAAGACTTACTTAAGGAGTATTAAGAATTTGCTGATTTTTTAATTGAGGTTATAATTTTAAAAACTATTATTACAGTTATGAAATTTAATAGATTATTTATAAGATATATATCCAAATTAAATAGTTTTTTAGTAATCATTGATTTTTTATTTAAATTAAACAACTCTCATTTTCAAAAATAATTATTTTTTTAAAATAAAAAGTATTCTTATAGATCAAACGCAGGTGAGTAGGAGCATTCACATAAATTGTAAGTTAAAAAAGAAAATCTTTAATTTTTATTTTTTTGTGGACCTACCTAGTAAATCCACAAGTGCAACTGGACTGTGCTTCGCAGAGTGACAAAAAGCAGACTTACGAGAACGATGAAGATGAAGAGAAAGATGAAACATTTTTTTAAAGATATCCATTTTTGTTTAGTATAATAGGTTTAAGTTTTAGTGAAAATAAAATAATTACTAATTTAAAGTTTGCTAATTATAAAATAAAAATCTTAAAATTAATAAGTCATGAGAAAATAGAATTATAATACTAAAATAAAATTATAATGAAAAATTGAAATATTTTTTCTAAATTTTAAATCAACATCATCATTTGTACAGTAATAAATTGTTTTCATAAAATAGATAGTAATATGCTGTTTTCATAAGTGATATATAAATTAAATTAAATTAATCATTTTAAAATTAAAAAATAAATTATCCATCGATTGATTATTTCATTAATATTCAAAGCATATTGAGAGGGTGGTATGTAAATAGGAATTATTCTAAATATTGAGATTTTTTCTTAACTCATTTAAATATTTTCTCCTATAATTCATTATTTTCAAATTTTAAATTTATCATTATAAGCACTTCAATTTTAGAAAAAGCTTACAATTTACTTATTAAAATTTAAATAAATAAATATTGTTTTACTTTCATTTGAGTAAGTTGATCTATAAGATACACAATTATAGGATGTTACGTGGGTATTAATTAATACTTAAATTCCAAATAAAAGTACTTTAAGAATTATTTAGATTATATATTATCAGCTGAGAATTAAGCCTGTATCAAAATGAGATTAAGATTTACAAAAAAGAAGTTTAAAAATGAGTATTTCTATTTAATAAATAAGTTGATAGTTACAAGGTAAACGACAGAAAAATTCGAATTCAACAAAGATTATTCACTCTAATGAAAACAGAGTCATCGTCGTCGATTATATATATATGTAATTTAATCTCTAAGAGAACTGAGGTATTTGAGTAAATTTGAGAATAAAAGCAATTTTTTTTTATTTTAAGAGGTTAATTGATAATATATACCTTAAACTAAAGTATAAATATATTTTTTACATTTCATATTTATAATAGAAAAATTTTCTAAGGAATCATTAAACAATTTAATTGATTAAAAAAATATATTTGGTGTTATATTAAATATTTTTTAAGTTTTAGTATAACTTGTTTTTAAGTTTTAGTATAACTTGTTTTTAAGTTTTACTATAACTTAAATAACTCATTAAAGATTAATTAAAAAGAACAACATTTAAACTTATCAATTTTATTTTTTCATTTACTTTTTAATATTAGATATTGTAGGAATACATTCGAAATTGGGAAATTAATTTTAATTAAATTAATTATAAATCAAAATCTTGGCAGTTAAAGTTGGCCAATTTAAACGATTTTGGGCTCATTCGATAGAGAATTCAAAATTAACTGGACTTTACTATTGGCGGTACTATTTTATCGCATCACTGAAGCGAGATAACTTGAGTATAATGTGAGAGTATAATTTAATGAATTTTGATTTGTTTAATTAAAGAAAAGTTATCTCGCTCCCTTGATGCGATAAAATATTACCGCCAATAGTAAAGTCCAGCTAATTTTGAATTCTCTATCGAATGAGACCAAGATCGTTTAAATTGGCCAACTTTAACTGCCAAGATTTTGATTTATAATTAATTTAATTAAAATTAATTTCCCAATTTCGAATGTATTCCTACAATAATGATTATTTATCAAAATTAAATATAATTATGAAATAATTTAAAATTAAAATGTTTTTTTAATTTATTGCTTAGTAAGGGAATAAATCTTCGCATTAATAATATCAAAATTATATAAAAATAATAAATTAAAAATTTTTCATCATTAAAAAACAATCTTTTCCTACCTTTTGAAATGACAACATTATTAACTTTTTACAAAACTATAATAATTAATTTTATTTATTCCTATAAATGTAATAAAAGTTTATAAAATTTAAATTTAATGATTCATTTTATTAATAGTTATGATTTTTGTAGATTATGGATAAATTTTAAACAATCTGATATAAAATAGGGTTAATTCATAATAAATTACTCAATCAGATTTTATGTTTTTTATTTAAATGGTTCTTAAAACAAAAAAGTGACAAAGTTATTTTAAGTATTGTATGATACTTAATTTCACAGAAGAATTTTTTTAAAAAAATATTTTAACTTCCACAAATAGAAATTACATAATTTTACTTTATTTTAGTTTTTATATTAACTCTTTATTATGATATTTTAAGCTTAATTATATGATGAAAATACGCATGAATATTGAAATGTTGTAATTGTTTAATTTATTTATTGCAAAATTGTGATTAAAATTATTTCAAAATTAAACCTTAATTAAATTATTTTAGTATAGTAACAAAATATTATATTATTATATATTAGTCAATTTAGGTGTTAATTACTAAGATGTTACACTTTATTTAAAGAATTTCTTCTTTTTTAAAAGTTTTCACTATACACTTTTAAGGGAATTTATTCAAAGCTATTTCATATATGGAATAACAGACGAATATTTATTTATTTTAGATAAATTGTAAATACAAATAATATTTTTTTATTTTTAATTGATTTCCCCTTATCAATTAGTAAGCCTCTGAAATAAATAATTTTTTAGAACATTTAGCAAATAATTAATTAATACTAATATAAATGGTATATCTTTAAATTTATTTTACTCATTAGTATATTACTTTAAATAACAATGTAAGTGACTGTCATTTACGATAATTAAAGAAAACTCTCACTTATTTAATCAATGTTGACATTATTTAATCAGAGGTTTTAATCTAGAAAAAAATATTATTCATGAAATACTAAACATGATGAATTTATTTTTGTAGAAATAAAATAAATTACCATGTATTATAATTGTAAATTTAATTGCAATATATATATATATATATATAAAAATAGAGAGAATTTGAATTATGGATTTATATGGATGTCAATGAGTTTAAAGTACTAATGAATAAATACAACATTGATAATTTTGAAATTTTTTATAATTCTAAGTCATTTCTGCTTTAACTAAAATAAGATATTGAGCTCTTATCAAAGTAGTTATTTCTTTGGGATTTTTAATTTCAATATCTAGTGATTAAAATATTCTAGCTATCGAACTTTCAGAAATTTCAGGCAAAATCTATCAATTAAAGTCTATTTTACTTGATATAGAGATTATTAATACTACTTGATGAAAATAGATTCAGGTTTTACTAAAGTCTGATTGGTCATTTACATTTATAAAACTTTCTATAAGAGGATGTGCAATATTTCAGAATTTTTCAATGGACTGATTAGATAAATCCATTTTCTTTTTTAAATTTGATTATAATAATATTGATCTTTAAATAGATTATTTGAAACTACTTTTTATGTCAAAAAATTTATGATCGATAATAAAATTATAAATAATTAAGGTTTATTATCAGTTTTCTTGCTAAGAACCTGGTTTATAATCAAACTAAGAAATTTATTTCTTGATGGTTTGATGGTTTGAGAGGCATGTATTTACTAAATATAATTGATTATATTAAACTTTCTTATAACTATTCCTGTAATAAAATCCTAAAATTCTAATTTGAAATGCCTTATAAAGTAAGTCCTTGATTGTTTAAATTTTTGAGATATAATAATACACAAGAAGAGCAATAATAACATCATAAATAAAACAATTTTTAGTTTTGCACTTGTATAAGAAAACAAATTAAAGTATTTATTAATTTATTAAATTAAACTATTAAAATACCTCCTCACAAAAATTAACTATTTTAATTTTGTTAAAAAATTGTTTAGTTGATATGCATATTTTGTGTGCATTAGTAAATTAATTATTGTTCTTGTATTAATACATATCATTAATCCCCTCTTATTATTATTTTTTAGAGTTATCCAAGCTTTCTTATAGTAATTGTTTACTCATATAGATCAAACTTAAATGAATCTTAAATTTATGTTTTAAAAGATTCAAATAAAAATAAAATAATAAACTCTTGGAAGTTTAAATATTACAAAATGAATTACTGCAATCAAATCTTGATCTATTAAAATAATTTAACAATTTTTATTCAATTTTATTACCCAAAAACTTTAAATTAAAAAATGATATAAAATATTCTTAGTTTTAAAAATTATTTAAAACTAAAAGAGGTAAAAATAGCGGCAACCAGATGGAGAATTAAGAAGGACACAGCTCAAGGAGGAAAATGTTTGTATACCTGAAAGGGAAGAAAAGAGACCGATGCAGAAGAGATTCATTTAAGACTACTTTTAGTATTCAAAGAAGCCACAAAAAAATCGGAATAAAATCTACCTAAATGTTGAAGTTAAAAATAACAATAACTATAGAAAATTAAACAAATACAGTTACTTTTGACAATAGCCGCCAGCTTCACTTTAGCTATAGAGAGAAGAAGAAGGTTGGGTAAAGAGAAATGAACGATTTGCGGAGAAACAGCGTAGCAAATGAAGGATAGATAGTATAAGCAATAAAGATAGTTAACTGCGTGCAAAAAATTCAATTGAAAATTTGCTTACAAAATATGAGAAGTTCATATTAAAAACTCAAACAAGATGCAATTATGATTAAAGAATTTTAAGATAGGAATCCGGACTTTATCGCCCTTGTAGAAACGATTTTGTAAAGGATCATTGGACTAAATAGCTAAACATTACTTAAACTCAATTAGCTAGGAACGGAGGAGTACTTACTATGAAAAGTGAAAATAATTAAATGAAAAAAACATTAAAAACTCTTTGATAATTCTTGACTTGGAATATAATTAACGTGTGAGGTTTCCCGCTACAAATCATTACTATCTATATTCACCCTATTAAAACGAAGAAGTAAAAGAATTCCAGAACCGCTTGATGTTTGTGATCAAATCAATCAAACAGAAATGTAATAACAAAAGATAATAGTGATGGGTGACTTTAATTACCACTTAAAAGAAATCAGCAAACGACTAAGGAAAGAAGGATTAATAGAATAATCTAAGAAGGAGTGTGAATTCATGAAAAGGGAATTATGAAAAATAAGAGGAAGACTATAATTCAAAATGAAAATTAATGATATAATAAAGTATTAGGACTAACTTAAATAGAATTGTATAAAACAGAACAGCTTAGTCATCTTTCCAATCACCTTCATAAACATCCCCATCTGTATCAATTAGTTTTTCTTATTTTTATACCTCTGTTCTTTACTGAAGCCTTGTCCTCTCCCCTTCAAGTTCTCTGTAGTATTACTGAAAGAGTATTAAAAAAATTTAGATATTTAAAATGTAACTTACAAAATTATTGTGAATTTAAACTTGCTCAAACTTCGTAAAACAAGTTTTCCATTTTGATTTTAATTATTAATTTTAATTTACCAATTTCCTTTTATAAATTATGAATCAACTTGACCAAAGATTTTTGTACAATGTAGAAACATATGAATGGAAATTAGATTAACTATGACTAACTGGCCACAAATTGATAATAGTATAAATGAGAATTAAATTTGGAAATTATGACCTGAAACTCATGGACAAGGAAAAAACAGTATGAATAAATGACATTAGGAAACAAAATTGGATAACTTTTATAGTTGAAAAACGAGATTTGTTACCTGAAGCGCTAGAGTCACCATTTATAAGGACCCAAAACATATAAAATTTTGATGCCCTAATTTATCAATAATCTTGACAGTAGTTAAAGTTAAAGTTGTATAAAATTTATCTATGAAAATGAACGAGAGACAACTTTTTTAAAGGTTGTCTCTTGACTCATAATATTGAAATTTTGTCTCTTTATTATTATTAAAGTTATTAATACTGATATTTCAGTATGCAATTCTTATTAGCTTATTAGAGTTTGATTTAATTTAGAGATATTCTCTACCAATATATTTAAATCCTTAAGGAACTATATATAAATCCATATGGATTTTTAGGGTGCCTTTTAATGATTCTTTAATCATATTAATGGACATAATATTGTTGAAATTAAAAAATAGATCATTATTCTAAATCAATTTGGATTTGCGCTAATTCCATTTAGATTGTTAAAGTTTAATTATGAAATATTGATGTATTTTAAAATTATTATCGAGAGACAACCTTTTAAAACGTTGTCTCGAGATATAACATTAAAAAAAGTTGTCTCTTGAATAATATCACAAAAATCATTTATGATATTAAAGTTATAGTGTGATATTTAATTATTTATTTATAATTATTTATTAAAAATGGAAAGGTGAAGGTACATTATAAGCATTTTCATTAGCTCCTTATATTAAAAATTTAACTGATATGGCTATTTATAATTGAGTAATAGCTTTGAGACAAACTGAAAAGTAAAGCTAAACTAAAATTGGTACCAGCAACCTTCAATGTGGGCTGTTAAGAATAACATCACTAAAGGAAACAGCCAATTCTAAGACAAAAAAAGCAGTGGAATGAAGCAATAAAGGATATGGAACAATGCCTAAATAGAAACGACTTGAAGGGATTTTTTTATCAAGTAAATAGATTTACAAAAAACCAGAAACAATCAAAACTCATGAAAGAGTTTAACCAGGAGAATAAACTACAAAACAGGCAGTTGAATTCTACAAATGTTTATGTGCAGATGAGAGAAATCAAGACCAATTTGTAAGAAATGTAGCTGTTTTCGCAATGACTGATGAGTTAACCGGGAACATATTCTGAGAAGAAGTAGACTTAGACAAAGGCATAATGGAATGTAACTTCAATAAAGTTATCGGACAGGATCGTTTTGACGGAAAAATACTTGCAAAATCAGAAAATATTAAAAGAACAGTAGTTTAAACTATAACAAAGTGGATAAACTCAGAAACAATCTCACAATATAAGAAAGAAGACCGATTAGTTTTGTAAAGCAAAAGCTAAGGTGAATAGTATCCAGCAATAAATAATACATGGACAATAGTAGTAAATTTACACTTGAGTAAAATTGTTGAGAAAGTCATAGTCAATAAGTTGTAAGAGAAAAAAGTGAACTATTAAAGAAACTACTAAAATGGATATAAAGAGAACAAAAGTACTCAATTCAACTTGATAAGACTGCTGGAGCACATTAAAATGTCAAGGAAGAGCAAGAGTAGATAAGCGTATCTATTCATAGATTTACAAAAAGCTTACGACTCAGTCTGGAAAGATAAATTGATGGAAATTCTGCGACAAAGGATTAAATCTGAGAACGACCACAAAATAGTTTGTTTAATTGAAGAAGTCTACAAAAACAACAGAATAATATATGAAGGAGAAGACATCGATACATAAAAAGGAGTCCCAAGGAAGTAGACTCTCCCATTATTACTCAATGTATATCTACAGGATGTAATCTTAACTTAACCGGAGCTAATTTCTTTAAACAGGGAAATTTGCTAGCTTTCGCTTATGACTTATTGATAAACGTGAAAAATAAACAACAATTGAGTAGAGTACTAAAATGCTTTAATAAGATTGAAAAATCACAAAACCTGAAACAATACAAAAAACATAATCCTTGAGTGCGCTCAAGAATTGAATGGAGCTGAAGATATAGAAAGAATGAAGAAAATTGTAGAAATCAAGTATTTAAGCATGAGAATATGCTTAGACACGAAAACTTTCCGAAAAAACTTGTGATAAAATAAAAAACAAACACAATTCTACCAGAATCTACCAAGGTCGAATAATCCAACAATCTTTAATACAATAATGGTAGCGGAGATAAGATTATTAGTTATAATCAAGTACACCACCTTAGTAGCTACAAGAAACATTAAGTTAGAGGAATCGACAAGTTGAGACTTAACTAAAATGCTTGCATTTAGGACTCCCCAGGTACATAAATAATAAGTTACTGAGAAATGTTACTCAACTCAAAGAAAGTGGGACGAGGGAGATTATTGAATAACTAGTTTTGTAAAACATGAGTAAAATAAACTCAAATTTAGATAAGTTCATGGTAAAAAAGAAAGCCAATAACCAAATAAATAAAAGTAAACAGGAATTTCAGAAAAAGAAAAAACTTTTTTATAACCAAGAATGTGATGGAAAACAATGGCCATTAGTCATGGAAGGACAATAGTCAGCTATGTCATGTGTAAATTGTTCACAAAACATTCGTGAATTTCTTGCACATGAAAAATTTCAACCTCATTAACAGAGCAGGAGATCCGAGAGATTTTCGTAGATAGTGAGGAACCAAAGACTAATAGACTTGGACAATAAAACACAAATAGAGGCATTTGAAAACATGATCTGGCTCGATGATAGATTAAGAAAACTTGTGTGAATATGCATGTTTACAGAAAGTCAAAAACTATTTCTGGTCACATACATTAAGAAGCAGTAAATAATATCAGAGGAAGTAAAAGTGTAAATGATATGAACCAGGGAATTAAACATTCAAAAAAATAATGACTCCCCAGATATATAAATTGCAAGTAATTCAGAAATTGATAATTAAAATCATAAATTATTAAAAATTAAAAGAGGGAATCTAATAATAATTAATTAAAAAATCAAAGAAAGATAAACCAGATGGAAGAAAACATAAGCAAATCACACCAACATAAACATCACCGGGACCAGTATGGGAATAATAGGAACTAAAGATACCTAAATATATAAAGTAAAGCCGAGTTTGGCAAAAGGTTAAAGATGTGAGATACATGCACAGAGACAGAAATAAGGACCAGGAGGTCTTAGGAATCTGAGAAAATAAACATTCAGAAGTTCAAACAAATGGGTTATAAGAGCAGACTGAAGATTGGATATTTGATTCCCAGCAAGAAGATTTATGAGACATAACCACAAAGGTCACAATTCGATGTGCATAAGGATGGATCTCCATGCATCTAAGCAAACTAAATGAAATCAAACTACTAATTGACTTAGCTGAAGTCATTTGTCAAGGATTTGACAAAATTATACTTACAAAGAAAGGTTGGTCCTCGATGACTACAAGAATGGTAACAATTGTTTGCTGCTCTAATTCGACTAGTCTGATGGAGAAAGCGTTAGTTCAAAGATTGACAGACAAAGAGAATGCCAGACTCGAAGGTGCGAGTGAGTGGGAACTCTGGACAGAGAAACAGCAAGAGCACTGGAGATAAATTAACGAGGAGTGGCAACATGATGATTTACTACCAGGAAGACATATCAAAGAAACCACAATGGAGGTGTGCCAGAAATAAATGGAAGAGGCACAAATAAAAGAAGAAAAAACCACACACTTAATTCTAGCACCTATTGTCGTGGATGACAAAGGAATTTGACTATTTGATAAATGCGTGGAGACGATTAATTGGAAGCATGAAAACAGCAGATACTGGAGAGATTCAGGAGAAATCAAAAGCATTTTTATTCCAGTAAGCTGTCAAGGTAGTATCAAGAAATGCTGGGTGATTCTGAGAGTTACAGAGAATACGAAAGTGGTGAAGTTTTACGACTATAAAGAAGTGGCTGGGAGCCTATCAATGATCCAAAAGTATTTACACTAAATCACCAACTCTTGAAAGAGACTGTGGGCAAAGAATTCATAGTGAACCACATCACTTGTAAACCTGAAATCAACCAGGTCGCTGATCCTGAGAATTGCGGTTTATTGGCAATACACATTGCAAACCATTAAGCACTAGAGCTGCAAGGAGAACAATCTTCCAGAAATTCTCCAAGGATTGGATGAGTATGTAAAGGTACTACCTAGCCTTCAATCTAGAAGAGGGACACATGAAGCTAGAGATTGGAAAATCAGGAGTCATCAAGAATGTAGAGGAAACTAAGTTGGTGGCTTAGAAGAGGAATGAAGACCAATGGAAATTGGCAAGTGAGGAGAAAGGTACTGAAACAACCTACATGAAGTCACATGTTGATACATGGGATGAAGGGGTTCTTAAGAATGGCAAAAAATAGGACTGTTTGAACAACAAGATCACCAAGATTTATGAAAAATAATGAGAAAAATAGATGATAATTGCAATAAGATTAATAACAACACATATATTTTTAATATTTTAGAAAATGGAAGTTCTGGAACAATTATGTTATTTTTCCAGTATCATTCGTAATTATCTCCGTCTGCATGGATAAACTTCCTTAACCATTGTCTTCCTGTTCCTTGCAGAAGTCTCTGTGTTCCGCCATCACTGACTCAAAGTATTGCTAGAAGAGTATTAAAAAATTATAGATATTATAAAAGTAACTTATAAAATTATTGTGAATTCAACATGGCTCAGTCTTCATCTTAAAATGTTTTCATTTTAACAATTAATAATTAATTAGCATTTATCTATTTCCTATAATATATAATGATTAGTGCTTCAGCGATGCAGAGGAAATATTAGGTAGAGTAGAACCCTTCCAATGCTATCAGCAGAGAAAATAAAAAAGAGGAAGTGAGCCTAGAAAAGGAGGATAAGCAAATCCAAATCTTATCCAGAGCATGATGTTAGCTAGATCCAAACAAAGTCTCAGAAGAAAGCATTGTGGAAGATTAGGAGGCAATGAAGAAAAAGAGGAACAAGCAAAGTGAACAAGAATGAGTGACCCAAAAGGTTGAATGAGGAGTAGGAAGCAGCTGCAGAGGAAAATGTAATGATATCCAAGCTGAATTATGCATTTTAATTAGCCTTTTAGTAAATATCTAACTATGTATTCTTAGTTTTATTATGTTAACATAGCTTTAAATATAGTTTACCTTCAAAATTTAATATATTTTTACAGAATCTTTATATGTCTTCTGTTAATTTTAAATTGATTTTATATTGTAGCAAATTTCTAAATTAGATAGAAATTGTGTCTAATTTAAAATAAACAAAGAATTGACACACATTTTGTCAATCATTTTAAATAATTTACCCTCAATATAGTAAATAATTTATCATAACTAAAATTTTTAAGAATTTAATAAGTAATATTAAATAGTGATCGATCATAAGTTTTTAGAATAAAAAATTTATAATAAATTATAAATCAACTTAACAAAATTCTAAGTTATTAAATTTATTTTAATATCTTAAATTATTTTAGGTTGAAATCGAAAAACCACTCTGATAGTTTGACACCTATATTTTCATTTCTCTAAATAAGTTTACAATTATATAAACTTAGTATTAAATATAGCAGATAATAAATAGTTAAGATTTACTTATGCTTGAAAATTTTAATTTTAAATTAGCAGTTTTGTAATAAGGATTACTTTACTTCATAATATTATATATTAAAGATTTTTTATTTAAAACATTAAAATTTATTTACCCTAAGAACTAGTTTAATTCCTAATGAGAGGGTTTTTCGCAGAATCAGAAATGATTTGAGAAATTAATATAAAATATAATTTTAAAGTGTAAAATAAACAGCAATTTTTACAAATAACAGTCAGTAATTTATTCCCTCTTTTTTTCTTTTTTTTAAATAAACTGAATTTAGTTTAATAAATTTATTTATGCCGTTTTTCTATTGTGCCTAATAACTTTATTATCTTTAGTATTTTTATCAATATTTATTTATATAAATTAATATTATATTATAAATAATATATCTATAATAGTTATTATAAAAATAATTGAATGATATATAATAGATTTTGTTTATTTTATAATCATTATAGTAATTTTAACAAACATCTTGAAAAAGCTTTCAAAGTTACAATATAAATGGTTTAATTTGATTTATTGCACACCATTTTTTTGGTTAATAAAAAACATAAAATAAATTTAAGCAACAAAAAAATTAAGAAAAAAATTTAATTAAAATTCTAATAAATTTTTAATTAATTAGGTATCTATAATATTTATCTTTTAATGGATTATTTGTTAATTAAATACAAAATATTTAATAGATTTTTATTAGAATTAATTTAAATTTTTTGCCTAATTAAACAATTAAAAAAATTTATCATTAACAATATCCCTTCAGATTTAAATAAATATATTACCCCATTTATATATGATTTATTTATTATAATTTATATCAAAAGAGAAGGTGTAAAGATACAATAGTTTTCATAAACAAAAATGTAAATATGAATCTTTATTAATTGAAATTCATGTAAAACTTTTATACATTAAAAATTTTATGAAATGGCTGCCAATGCCAATCTAATATTATTTTAATTTCTTAAAAATCTAATTTTTTTGTTTTATCTTAGTTTTCTTATAACATATTTACAATTGGGGTAAGTTAATTTTACTCAGGCATTAAACTAGCTATTTAAATATTTAGATTTATTAATTATGATGTTATTTAAAAGGAGGAAATATTCCTTTAAATAAAATAACAAATTAACCATTTAGCAAAAGATTTTATTTTTTTTTAAACGTTGTAAGGAAAATCTTTAAATTTTCTCAATTTTTATTGAAGTTTATAATGGTGAAAAAAATAATTTATAATTATTTATAAATAAATAAAAATAAGTTTATAAATTAATTTTATATAATAAGTATATTCTTGAAACTTCAAATAAATGGTGAACATATTAAAGTAATTATTTTTACTTTTATATTTCCATAATTTTATTAATTAAATAAATTTATTTAATATATAAAAGTGAGTGATTTCGAATTTTTTTTGTAGTAATAAGAATTTCTTAATATATTCAAAGGGCATGAACTCTGGAAATGACACCGGTGTTACTCAAACATAAATCAAATCTGATTCAGAAGCCTCAATATCTATCTAACTTATTATGTGATTTAAGGAGAATTAGCCAATTTATATTAAAAAACACTTTGCTAAAATATTTTACAATATTTGATAAGGTCTAGTATGAAACTCTTAATAAATGAAAATGACTTAATAAGAATTACCCACTAAATATAAAAATATATTAAATTAGTGGGAAATTACAATCTCATATAAAAATAAAAAACAATCATTGATTTATTGAAAGCTCAATATTTCAAATTATAGATTTCTAATTATTAATGAAGGAAATCTATCTAAATTCATTTCTTAAAAGTCATCACTCATTCTCATTTAATAATGATTAATACTAAGTTCGAGATAAATATTTAAATTTTTCTAGTTTATTTTACTTTTAATTATTTAATTATGCTGCAAATTAAATAATTATATCCTATCTTACTACAATTGTATCGTAGAAATACATTCTAAGTGATGGAATAAATAATGTATTAATTAAATCCAACATTTTGATGTTGATAATGTTTCAAAAGTCTTTCTTTCATTAAACATATTTAATAAATAATTTAGAAAGTGAGGTATATTTATTTGATAAAAGTTATCTTGCTATTCTCTTATGAATTATTATTTATCACATTAATTAAAAGCTTGTGAAAAAGACAAAAAAATGGTAAATACATCAATAGTTAGGATATGAAAGAAATAAATTTAAAATACACATTTTAAAAATCCTCATTAAGCTGTTTTAAAATTTTGGGAGTAAAGCTACAAATTTCTGGAGCTAAATATTCAGGAATTACACATTACTTAGATATAAATAGGAAAAAACATGTAAGGAAAGTTTAATTAAAAACTACAATGTTATCTTTAGTAGTTAGTGGCCCTATTTATATTAAAAATATACGTGAAAAATAATAATAAATAGAATTAATATTTATTTAGAATTAATTTTGATACACTGGACCTATAATTTCCCTTTATAAAGCAATTCAGAGCATTATCATAAACTGGACACTTATAGTATAAACTATTACATTTAATAAGACCAAGATAGAAAATATTTTATATCTGTGCTTAAAAGATTCGGAAATAATGTTTATAGCGAAAGTTTGGATAAATTTACAGAATTTTTTTTTAATCATACTTGATTTGAATTAAGGTGTCTTTTTTATTGATTGTTACCATTAATCTAAATAACTAATAAATTTAATGTTTTTTTAAATCAAATGTATTTTTCCTATAGTTTATTGTTATTGGAAAATAATTTTTTTTATAATATTAAATTATTAATCCAAAAGTCATTGATAATGCTATTTTCTTAAAGATAAAATAAAATTCAAATAATATCATTCATTTAATCTTTTAAAAAATTATTGAAAAATTTCTCCAAAAAAATTAATATTTTTAGCAATTAATATAGAAAATTTTAAACCTATTTATATCTATTTTTTAATGTTTGAATAAACTTTTGGATATTGTGAAATTTGTAAATTAATTATAAGATATATTCGAATAAAACCTCAGAAATTTTATTTTTCAATATTACTGTACATTTTCATATACTCTTTCACTTAAATAAATAAGTGTTTTCCCAATTTATTAGCTTTATAGTGATATTATCGTTTATAGTTTTCCTTCTTACTAGAAAAAATCTTCTTAAATTTAAATATATAAACATTCTCTGTAAAAATCCTACAATTTTTAAAATCTTGAAGCAACAATTAACTACATCATTGTTACCATTACTATCTTCGCATAAAATTATTTAAACCCTCAAAAAACCAAGATGATTACGTAATCAATTATTATTAAAGTGAGAAATTATTATATAAAAGTAATAAAAAAGGGAAGTTAATTCATTAACCATGAATTCAATTACTCTTGAAATAATTATATTTTCTTTGTGATTTATAATCAATAATAAAATATACTTAAATCTAGATAGAATTAACAAATTCTTTAAAGAATTCTTAGTACTCTAAGAATAATATTCTGAATTAAAATTAATCGTTGATAAATTATTATATATGATATATTAGGGTGCTTAACAATGTTCTTTTGTAAACATATAAAACTTATTAGAATTATCAATAATTTAATTATATTTGACTTTAATATAAGGTTTAGGAGTTTTGTGTGTAACTAAATTTTGAAATTGATTACACATGCAAATTAAATTTAAATATTAAATATCTGTTAAAAACATTAATCAATCAAACTAAATTCTATAATAATTATTGAATATATAGAATGTAGAAAATACTTACCTTCAATAATAAAAAAAAATCTAACTTAATTTCTTTGATTGTATATTTATACTGTGAAAAACTTCTCTGTCCAAATCAGTGCTCATTCTTGGGGTTGTGTTTGTTTAACTACTTCATAAATTTATTCTTAATAAAATTGTGGGTTTGCTATTGATTAATTTTCTCATTTTTAATTTTTAATTCGTTTTTCTAAAAAAAAGTTACTCTCTCATTTACTTATTTTTTTTATTATTTAGAATTTTTAAATTTTCATTCTCAAAAGTCTAGGAATCTCTTATACTCATGTTTATTTAATCAACTATTGTTTTAAAGCTTTGATCTGATTTGATTATCTATTTATTTTGGTTTTCTTGAGTTGCTGCAATTTATTTTTCAGATTTTAATTGACTTTCTTGAAGTTTTTATAAATTATCTGCAGCTTCATCGAATTGTGTGTTTATCATTTAATATTACTCATATGCTTATTTTCGTGAGTAGCAAGAGAATATTATGATGCAATAACGGTAGAAGGCTGAATTTTTAATTTCATTACCTAATATCTTTAAAGCTTTTTGGATTTCTTCGATGCATTACTTATTTAGTTTAAGATTTAATTGATCTCGATATCTTTTAGATTATTTTCTAGTTCTTCAATTCTCTCATAGGTTAATAAAAAATTCTAATTAAGTTCTCGTATATTTTAGTTTTATTAAAAATCACGTATTCTTACTTTCAATCTGTCGTACATATCTGACATAGCATTAATTTTCCATTGCTTATAATCTTTTGGTATTAACTATTCAACAATATCAAAATGAATTAACGATTCATCTGATGGGTTGAGAAATTTCTACTTCAGTCAATTTTAGTTCGAACTAAGGGACTCAATTAATAGTTCAGATTGTTATTCACTTTATTGTTATTATTCAAATGACTCTGAATATTTTAATTGCAATTTAGTTTTACTGACTTTTAATTTTTACTTCAATTTATTTAGACTTTAGGATTCTCTTGTTTTGTATGAAATTTCATTATTAGCCGGGAAAATGTACTTGCTATCGTTTTTTTTTTCAATTATTAAGAATAATGACAAGCTAATTTTTATGAAGGTTAACAGGAATTACTCCAAGCTTCTTTTAAATTCTATTTAAATATCCTTATAATTATTTTTCCCTAAAATATTTTACTTATTCAAATAGTCAATCAATTTTTGTTTCCTCTTATTTCAATTCTTCAAATTAATATTTTTAAAAAATTCCGCAGTAATTAGAGGGCTCTGATTTATAAAAAATAACCTGTTTTTATTACTGCTAAGTCTTTGGTTTAGATTTTCATGATTGTTTGCTCATTTATTTAGATATTTTTATAAAAATTTCCCCTTTTTCTTGTTCTATATTTCAATAAATTTATTAAACCCAAATTATTATCATAAAATTCATCAATAAAGCTTAGCTTTTATAAATTAATTTCTAAAAAATATTAAATTTTATTATTAGCTACTTTATTAAGACTAATATCTGAAATCTTAGTTACATAAGATTGTGGGAAAACTAAATATAAATTAAAAGTCTAGCAAACTATACCTTACTGTAGTTTAAATAGGTTTACATTTCAATAAAGTTAATAAACAAGTTATAGATATCGAAAGATTATTTATTGGTTTAGATACAGAATCATATATAAAATGTTATCTCACAAATTTGTGAATAATAAATGAATAATCGAATTAATTTACCAAGATAGCTGCTACAAAAGCAAGATAATATTAAACTTTCATTGTCAATTTAAACATCTCACTATGATTTTATAGTTTTATAATATAAAATTTAAGGATAATATAAAAAGATTTGTTCATAAATTAAACTTAGTATTAAAATTATTGTTTGGTTCAAACGCAACTATAAATTAAAGAGTAATAAAATAATTTAAGTCACCCTAACTTTGAAAAATATTCAAAGTCCAATAAGGTCTTAAGAAAAATATATATTACATTTTTCGGAAAATTGACTGAGAAGACAATTTTCGAAGATCCTTATAATTTATTGAATATAAAACTGCCACTTTGAAAGCATTTTGAGTGATGTTCGTTGCAAATACTTTGAGATTTAAAATGTAAAATTAAAAATATATAATTATAAATAATTACACAATAAACTAATTTTAAATATTAATTGAAATGGGAACTAAGTCTTATCCACTGTATAATACAAGAAAGTTCAAAATTTTGATATTTTGAATTAAATAATTTTCTTAAAATTAACTGCCACTTATATTTTTTAAAGAACATAATTGTAATTAGAAAAAGTTAAAAACTATTCTGTTAATTAAAAAATCATTCTTAACACAATGTTATAATTAAATTATGATATATTAAAAAAAACTGTAAAGATAATAAAATGTAATATCAAAAAAAATTTAATAATTTATCAGACAAAATATGAAAAAAAACTATAATAATATATTAGAAAATCATGACGAAATAAACCAAAACTTTTACAAAATAAGAAAAAAATCCAGACAAAATTATACAAAACCATCACAAAATATAAGAAAAACCTGACAAAATATGAGAAAACCCTGACAAAATATGAGAAAACCCTTAGAAAATATAAGAAAACCCTGACAAAATATGAGAAAACCCTTAGAAAATATAAGAAAACCCTTAGAAAATATAATAAAACTCTGACAAAATATGAGAAAACCCTTGGAAAATAAGAGAAAACCCTTGGAAAATATGAGAAAACCCTTGGAAAATATGAGAAAACCCTTTGAAAATATGATAAAACCCTGACAAAATATGAGAAAACCCTTGGAAAATATGAGAAAACCTTGACAAAATATGAGAAAACCCTTGGAAAATATGAGAAAACCCTTAGAAAATAAGAGAAAACCCTTAGAAAATATGATAAAACCCTGACAAAATATGAGAAAACCCTTGGAAAATAAGAGAAAACCCTTAGAAAATATGATAAAACCTTGACAAAATATGAGTAAACCCTTAGAAAATATGATAAAACCCTGACAAAATATGAGAAAACCCTGACAAAATAAGAGAAAACCTTTAGAAAGTATGAGAAAACCCTGACAAAATATGAGAAAACCACCCTTAGAAAATATGAGTAAACCACCCTGACAAAATATGATAAAACCCTGACAAAATATGAGAAAACCCTTGGAAAATAAGAGAAAACCCTTAGAAAATATGATAAAACCTTGACAAAATATGAGTAAACCCTTAGAAAATATGATAAAACCCTGACAAAATATGAGAAAACCCTGACAAAATAAGAGAAAACCTTTAGAAAGTATGAGAAAACCCTGACAAAATATGAGAAAACCCTTAGAAAATATGATAAAACCCTGACAAAATATGAGTAAACCCTTAGAAAATATGATAAAACCCTGACAAAATATGAAAAAACCTTGATAAAATATGAGAAAATCCTGACAATATTATTCAAAACCTTCATTATAAAATGTTAACATTATATTTAACATATTTGTTTAATAAAGAATATAATTAAATTTAACATTAAAATTTTGTAATGATATAACATAATATAATAGTTATAAAAATTTTAGAAAAAAAATTCATAAAATAGAAAATAATATTATAGTAGATAAACTATGTAAAAATTATGAAATCAGAATTTTAACTGCAAATACATTGTATTATTATATTAAACCTAAAAAATATTTTATTATTTAACTTAATTTAAAATTCTTATAAAAATGGTATACATATTTTGTAATTTATTTAAAAAAAATATTTAATAGAATTAGAGAAAGGTAAGTGGTTAACAAAATTTCCGTTACAACATTCAATGATAATTATATTTAATTCATGTCTTATATTTAATTTTTATTATTTAGAAAGTTTTTCTATAAAATAAATATATTACTGAGTACTGAAAGAAAAAACATTTAGCTTATTTATAAGAGAATTGATAAACTATCTCTAGTATTATTAGCAGAGTTGGAGTTTATTTAATATATTCTCTGAATGAATATCATTTTGTTAAGGGTTTTATGAGAAAACAGTGAATGGCAAGTAATGATTTGATGCGTAACACATATTTGACATTTAATATATCATGATTACATCAATCAAACTACATTGCTTTACTATGGCGCCAGTTGCGTTAGATGACAAATATTCATGTGAATAACTATTGCGAGAAAGACAATACTAGAGACTCTTTATCCAGTAAGAAGATTAAAATTAGTGTATGCTATGTAGTCATTCGAGCTATTAGACACTTTAAGATTGAGATTTCTAATAATATTAGAGCATATAATGAAAGCAAAGGAGTATGGAGTGCTGAGTAATTATAGAATCCATGCAACATATAATTCCATTATCATTGATTAATTTATACTCTCATGGCATCAAGCAGTCTATTCCCTTTTATGAGATAAAATCAAATAGGGGATTTAAAGTTCGAGAAAATGGGAGAATAAATGGAAAAATAACTAAGAGTAAAGATAAGTTGTTTTTTAGATTGGTTTTTGAATCAAGTGCCAATTTAATAGTAAGTTTTTTAATTAAATACTTTTTATGAAGATCATTAAGAATTTTGCCCTAAAATCCTCCATTCAAAAACCTAAAACCCCTTAATTAAATTTTTAAGGGCTTGATTTGTAGGAATTTCTTTTGGATTTGTATTTAATGTGAAATTTATTATAAATTATTTTATTCAAAATGCATTATGGATCATGAGGAAGATGTCTGAAGTTTATCTTACTAACCCATTATTTTTATTTACTCTGCCATTTATTTCTTGATTGAGAGACTCTCGTTTTGTCAATAAATTACTTTATTATATTTTTGCTCCATCTCGCGCATTGTAGTAATTTTTGCGAGGCATATTGCATTCTATTATTATTGCTGCAGTAGACTACACACTTTTCTTTAAGGATATTAGCCTGGAGTTCTCATAACACTCTCAAACTCTTGATAATATCAAACATAAAGCTCTCTTTATATTAATTATTGATACTCTTTCTCAGCATGAGATGACTGTGATCAAATCCCAACAACTTGTAAAACTCTTTGATGCCCTGAATAGTTAAGGCTGCTATTAATGCAAGATATCTATGATTATTTTAATCTGTTATGTGATCTCTGAGATTCATTTCAAATATTAAGAGTCTCAAAGATTAATGATTTTTGGCAAAGAGAACAGCATATAGCTATAATAAGTATTTGCACTAATTTAAATACTCATCCTGAATGAGTATTTAATACACATTATTGTAAGAATATATTTTATTTTGGAAAATGAAATATTAATTAATTATTATAATTCATGGCAGTTGAGTTAGTCTTAGTCTAGGTAATATGGTTCTTGTTAGATAAGGAATTTTAAATTAGCTGAACTTTGCTATTTGCGGCCACCCACAATGCATGCCCAGAGCAAGAAATATTGACTTTAATTATGACATCAAATTCTACTAAACAAGTCCCGAAATTTAAAGTCAATTTTTCTTGCTCTGGGCATGCATTGTGGGGGCCAAAAATAGCAAAGTCCAGCTAATTTTAAATTCCTTATCTAACAAGAACCATATTACCTAGACTAAGACAAACTCAACTGCCATGAATTATAATAATTAATTAATATTTCATTTTCCAAAATAAAATATATTCTTACAATAGTAAACTTTCGTAAATAATCATCATTATTAATGAGAAAGTTGAAAGAATATACTTTGTATGAATACCGGGGTGTTGACGTAAGGGAGGTCCCAGGTACAATCATGACGTCCCAGGATCCCAAATGACGTAATTCCTAAATTATAAATACATCAAATAATCAAAACCTAAATCCCCAAAATAAATTTATTAGTTCTATAAATTTTTTTATGAGATGATAATGTTTGGATTTATTAAAGTAAGGAAGAATCATTTTACTCTTGTTATCAAAAATATTAAAGTATGATAAATGTTAATTTTCAGTTATATAAACTCATGATTATATTTAGATGGAAAGTATTTTTTATTTGGAAAAGAAAGTTTTAGTGGCATTTTTTCTTTTATTTTTTCCCTCATAAGTTATCACTTTTAAAGATTGTTTTATTAAATTAAAGGTCACCTTCTCCAAAACTGGAACTCATTTAGACCCCCTCCAAAACTAAAAGTGCTTACACAAATCTGGAACAAATGTTGTAAACTTAAAAAAATAGCCGTGAAAAAAAAATTCCAAAAATAATTAAGGGCAAGTAAAGTTCTTTGTCTTTAAATATTACTAAAAATTATTTTTCTTGTCCATTTTTAAAGGCAAAAAACTTCACTTGCCCTTAATTATTTTTAGAATTTTTTTTTTAATTGTCATCTAGGATAAGGGAATTTTATGGACCAGTGGTCATTGAATTCTGTATATAGTTTTTTCACGGTTATTTTTTAAGTTTACAACATTTGTTCCAGATTTGTGTAAACACTTTTAGTTTGAAAGGGGTCTAAGAGAGTTCCAGTTTTGGAGAGGGGGTACCCAAATTTAATGATTGAATCATATAATAATAATTTGGAATTTATGAACAATATTTTTTGAAATTTTAAACGTATAATATTTTTAAATTCAATTCAAAAATTTCATTTCTTTCAGATTGAGTTTTTTTTTACTTATTTGATCCTTTAAAAAGCTTGTAAACTCAAGTAAAATTAAAAAAATATATTCATACATTAGTGGCTTCCAAATGATTGATGCCTAAAATCAAGTAATATTTGAGTTTTAAAGTAAAAAAATGAGTATCAATCTTGAATCTTGTATTTATTATTTTTATAAATTTCTCAACACCTAATAAATATAATTATCTTATAGGAGTTAATCTTGTAAGAAAAGGGCAAGTTTATAATATCTGTAACCAGTTTCAAATGGATTTCCATTTTACCTATTAAATTCTATTAAATTAGAACTAAATATAACTTAATTTAATTAGTAATGGTATTATATCCTATTAATTTTAATTGGTATTATAGTACCAAAACTTAATTAGTTCATAATTATAATCTAATGAAATTTTAATGGAAAAGTTTAAATCTAGTTCATAGCCCAATTGGTGTAATGTACAAAAATTTTAAAACTTAATTGGAACCATAGAATTGAAAAAATGGACTCTCAGGGTATTTTGAAGAAGATATCATAAAATTAAAATAGTTAAATTATATATTTAAGTTAAAAATGCGATTCATATTAATTTTATTTTATTTAATATTTTCTACAAAACATTTATCCAGATGTAGTGATGAAAAGCATAAAAGGAAAAGTCTACACAATGAATAAAAGAAATAACATTGAATCTTACATCAAATTGAAACTAATTAAAGTGGGACCCTAATCCTAATCCCCAACATTACTCTAATTAATCAAAACATATATAAAACTATTAAGGGGTTTTGGGGACTTGGTTATATTAATATTTATGAGGCGACATCATGACATCATTTGAGACGTCTGGATCGTGGTTGGGACATCTTGAAAATCTGGACACCCTGAAGTCATATGGGTGGTCCTGACGTCAACACCGGTATACAAATGATCCATAATAACCTTCATGTCTTAATTATCTTCTAAATTAGGTAGCCTAAATGAAAAGTTTGTAAATCAATCTATGCAAGTACTAGATTTTTATTGTATTATATTTTATTCAAGATTTTAGTGACCACAGATACTAAAAGGTAGCATGCAATTTTCACATAATCTGATTCGTTTGATTGTCAAAGCACAGCAACTAAAGAGCCTCCTATGTTTTTCATTTGTTGAGCAACTTCAGTTGAATATCTTTACTTCAACTTCTATTTATTTCTTTTGGACTTTTAATAGATGTTTCTTTATGTCTCTTGAATGGGAGTAATGCTTATGGCACTTATAGAAATAATACTTTACATATACTAGCATGCTTTAAGTATACAGTAGGCTTATCTTCCTTGAGGTCCTTCATATGCCTGTACCACCTATTTTATAGAGTGAAGCTTCTTTCACAATTCTCTTAAAAATATTTACTTAAACTTACTCTGCTTTCATTCAAAACCCCAAAACCCCTGAAGTTATTTGATTGAGTTTTCTTATTGATAAAAGTAGATTGTTAAATCATTCATTATTAGGGTTTTAATATCGTTTAAGTAGGGGTTTTATGTTTGTTTGTTTGTTTTTAAATATTAGTAATTTAAGTGAGAATATGCGAGGTTAGGGGTAAGTTTATGATAGTGAATATATAGATTCATTGTTTTTAATTGCATAATGGATATAATGAATATGTGATCAACACAGACTTATTCTTAATTATACATCAATAACAAGGCTGTCTCATGAATCTCCTGTGATGTTTCATCGCTAATTTCCTGAGCTTGATATCTCTGCTTAATCTATAACTAACATTTTATAAAAAGAATAGAATCTCTCATAAGTCAGTCAATCGCATTTCAAAACTCCAAAACCCCTTAGTGAGGATTATTGGTGCTTTAATTTGTAAGGGTATAGTTGGGGTCTTATTGGGATTGCTAGACAAAATATAGGTTTATGTGAATTTAATGAATATTTACTGAGTATTAGTGTTAAAAATCAATCAAATTTTATCTGTTTATCTTTATTGTAACTTTTGAACTATGCTCTCTTTATAGGGTCAAAGATATCATCTATTGTTTATCGACGATAGTTTGTAGCTCTCCCGATAATATACTTGACAATGCTTATTTCTTTGCAGACATATTCTTACTTTATGTGTTTCTAGACCAAACACATCTCATTAGACAGAACCATTTGTCCACTTATCTCTTATTGGGAAATCTCCGGGAGTCCCAATCACCTAAGCAAAAGTAACGGTCTCTTATCTTAATGCTCTATTGAAATAAATTACAACTACTTCTAATGGGCAGAGATTTAGCATAGCATTTTCAGGCTTCAAATCTCTTTGGACATACCCAAGTTCATGCAACTCCTTCACACCCTTTATTATAACTGAAAGTATATAATTTAAATCATCGGGGTAGCTATTAAGATAGAGATAGTCTCTCAGAGTCATTTCAAATTTCTTGAGTCTTAGTTTGATAAAACGATAGCTTAATATGATACCATCTAACACAAGCAAATTCTTGCAATCTTTTTTTTAAGGCCTCTCTAAGAACCATATATTCATTAGCAAACTCATTCTAATACTGTTGGTTCTTAAGAAGATAAATGAAGGGATACACCTTGTATGCATACTCATCAACTACTATAAGCTTTGCTTTTGCAGGCACGTTTATATTCAAGTACTTTCAATACACGTCCTGTGATCAACAGCATTTAATGCTGGTATATTCATATCTTTCGCTTAGAATCAAAACACCAAAACCCCTTAATGAGCTTTATAATTGCTTTGATTTGTAGGGATTTTGTTAGGGGTTGGGGTTATTAATTAAATGCGAGTCAAAAATAGCAAGCTTTTGGGGTCTATTTATTATGAAGAGTAAAAAATTTAGTGTTTAAACTGCGATACGGATGTGATATATACAGTGAATAAATTAAACTAGTACAAAACTATAGGTCTATTGCACTGCTCTTAAAGCGAAGTCGGCATATAATTCAGCTATTATTGCTTTAGTTATACTGCTAAAAGGCAGTGGGATCGAATAGTTTATGGCTAAGAGGAAGTCAAAGTTTCTAAAAGAGCATATTGACTATCTTATTAATGATAAAACTTTGAAGTATTGGGTTCACTTCTCTCTCGACCAACGAGTTACTATTTTTCACCGCTAGTTCCCTGAGTTGAAGATCTCTGCATAGTCTGTTGCAAACATTTATAAACGAAATAGTATATCTTACAAAGGTGTGAATCGTATCAAGAGATTGATTGATTTCACTCTCCCATTTTACAACAATAACTTAAATTACATTTATAATTAAATGCAAAGAGCCTAATTGAATAATATAAAGTTTATTCATGCTGACGAGGCTGTGTTTAATTTGAGCACTTTCATCAAGAAATCTTGGTATAAGAGGCATAGTTATCTCGAAGTATATGACTAGAAAGTTAAGGTATTAACAATGGCAATTCTTGGAGGAATTAGCGAGGATGCTGGTTTAGAAACTTATGTTATTCATCCTCGCTCAATTTAGACAGAGCAGTATATTAAGTTCTTTGAAGCAGCTGAGAGAGAGTACCCTAAATAAGAGATAATACTATTCGATGATAATCTTTCTGTTCATAAGAAAAAAGAAACAAGGAAGAGTTATGAACAACTAAGAATAGCACCAGTGTTCAACGTTCCTTACTGTCCATAATTTAATGGAATTGAGTTCAACTGGGGTATACTAAAAGGTCATTACAAGAAACTGCTGCTATACCATCTGATGCATGACCTACCTATCAATACAATAGACTTTATTAAAAGCTCAGCGAAGATAGTAGATAATTTGTTGGCTTAAAAGTGTGCTAAAGAAGAGAGAGTGAATGAATATAAATAAGTTTTGTAGTTAAGTTAAGGAATATATTTGTGACATTTAAAATTCTTTAGAGGGAGCTGGCTTCTCTTTCTTTTCTTCTAATTAATGCTTCCCTCCTCCTTAGTTTCTTCTCTTGCTGCCAGCTCCTGCATCTATGTTCATTTAATCTGGTGGCTGAATATTAGAGAAAAGTCTCTTACTAACTTCATACTTTGTCTGCGACTTTCGCTCTCTGTGAAGCTTGCTCTATTCCTTCATCAAGAAGATGCCAGTACCATATTTTTCTAAAGAGTTAAACTAAAAATCTTACTTGAAATATATGGGCGCTTCTGCAGCTCTGATAGCCAGCTCTCCCTCTGTTTATGCTTATCTTCTGAAGAGATGCTGTACCTTTTCTTTTGAGATTCTTGAATAATTTCATTTAAGGAATCACCTTTAATTGTTGCAAGTATGCCAAAGAAATAGTTTCTTTCAGGTAGTTTATTTGACTACTTCTTCTCAGTAGGCAGCTACTGCGACACCTCTGGATCATTCATAGCATCATCATATAAGTTAGTCACTGAGATTTCTGAATAGTTTGGAATCTCTGAAAACTTTAAATCTTAAGTTTTTTATGGTTTCTTCTTTCTTAGAGTATCGCTCTTAGAAATGAAATATTAGTACCTTCCATCGTTGGCAGAAACAAACCAACTACATAATAAAGATAAATTATTATGAGTTCATTGCCTTGGTGCACCAGGTAGCTATGCAAATCCTCCTTGCTTCTAAATCTTTGAATCAATTCTTGTGCTTGCACTCTTTTCTTTGCATCATTCATTGACTCCATCTTGTTTACAGATCTAAGAAATGATATTCAAATTTAAGTTTATTGATTTCAATTATATACCTCTGTAAAGCTTACTATTAAATATGGGCATCCTATAGGGGTCAACCTCTAAGAAGGATATGGAGAAGGTTTTGAGAACTGGTTTAAAACTTGAGAGATTGATATCAATTTCTACTGTTTTAGTTCCATATTTTTAAATTTAAATTGGTACGTACTTAATAAGGAGCAGCTCCTAAAATGCTAGAACTTAATTAGGAGTATTAATTAAAGCTAGTACTTAATTATGAGCACCCTAATTTTAATCATAAAATCATAAAATATTTCCTAAAGCAGTACAACTTAATTAGGTGCACCTTCCTAAAAATTAGTACGTGCTGTAATCAACTTATTATTGATAGTTAAAATGGTTACTTTCTCACCCATATTTAGAGCTATTTTGTCTCTTAGTGCTCATTTTTCTTCGCTAATACTCTAAGAATCTCCTTTATAAAGTTTAAGGTTGCAAAGCTCTCTTATAATTTTAATTTAATTACCATCTCTTGC
This sequence comes from Oxytricha trifallax, assembly GCA_000711775.1. Lineage (NCBI taxonomy): Eukaryota > Ciliophora > Spirotrichea > Sporadotrichida > Oxytrichidae > Oxytricha > Oxytricha trifallax. Next base: position 22,300 of record ARYC01002808.1, on the reverse strand, counting down.
TTATATGTAAGAAAAATACATAACTTTTATATTAAGAACATATGAAATTTTATTAGATTTTGAGTTAGAAAAAATATTTCCTAATTTTAATCGATTTAATATCTTTTGAGATAATTTATAGTTTTCTGGAACATGATACATATATTTAACCTAGGGTAAATAGATTTGATTATATTCGAAAATAGTCATCGAATTAATCATGAATTTTGATTAGAATGACTACAATTTTAAATATTTATGAAACAGGAGGTCGAATTAAAATAATTCTAAAATTTAATTTGTTTTTTATTTGTTCGTTATTAATAAACATGATTAAATATAAAAATATTTATATTTAGAATAAGGTGTAATTGTCAAAATATCTTATTTATTTTTATAAAAAAATATTGAAATTCCCTACATATTCAAATTTAAAGGAATTATAAATTGTTAAACTTTTGAATAAGAAAAATAAATCTGGAAAAAATATATCATCCAGACTATCTGATATAGAATTAATTATTGCTAAAGTATAATTGATTTGGGCAAATATAAAAATAAAAATATAACTGCATGTGTAATTATTATTAACTGCCACTAATTAGTTAAGCTTAAAATCCTAATTTGATTTAGTATACTTTTAATTACAAATCTTAGTATAAAAAATAATTATGACCAAATTGTATAAATTTTACATTGTACTATTTGATGTTTTAAAGTATTTATTATATTAAGGCGTACTAATTAAATTGTACATTTTACATTGTACAGTTCTTAGAAATAGTTTGTTTTAAATTTAATTGTACAGAATGCTATGAAAAGTGATTTATAAATTAATTATTTAAAGCAATTATGCATATGTATTTATGGCAGTTCAATTCGATGAGAGTTCTTCATTTCTTTACTTGATACTGTCGTTATCTGTTTGATCCACATCCGTCTCATCTATGATTGTTGGTTCCTCTATCATCAACTCTAAATCCCCGTCTTCGATCAGTCGCTGCTTCATGCACACTGCCAGCTCAATCTCGTTGAAAGGAAACCACTCATCTTGCTTCTCCATCTAACTAGTGAATTCTGCCATTAGCATCATGGCTTCAAACGAACTCCAATCCAATTAACCCATAGCGTAGAATGGCAGCTGATTTGATATCGCAATCACCTACCAGTTCTTGAATCTGACCACCGGGTCTTTGTATTAGAGGTTCACTGGATATCCCTCACCCTCGAAGAATATTTTTAGGTCGTCTATCTTTTCCTGTCATAAAAGATGTCTCGCTTGATTCATCTATAATTACCAGCTAAGGCTCCGAATACGAGTAGCTTGAGTCAATGAAGAATGTGCGATTGAGTATTCTGGAGTCCTCCGTGATAAAGATCTTTTTTAAGGAATTTAGCGATCGTTGTCTTCCCCGTGTTAGGGTAACCAAACAGCCATACAATATTTACTTTATCTGGGCATTTCCTAAAGATATATATATATTTATTGATCTAAATGTTTTATTCAGAATAAAAAAAGTTTATTATTATGCATGATTTTTTGAAATTAAAGTAATTTTTTATATTTATAATCATTGATTTGATTAAGATTGATCGTAAGTTTTTGAAATTTAAAAATATACATTATAATGAATAAACAGAACACAACATTATATTTAAAGATATAAAAAAATAGGTTAAAAAATAAAAATACTCTCTAATTTTACTATCTTTCCAAAGAGTTTATCTCAAATTCAAAGTATTCGCAAATTGACAAAATTCAAGATATTTTATTTTCTTAGACAACTATTATCTTAAATTCATACTGAATGTAAATGATGTTTGTCTTACTATTCATGATACAGCATCTACAAAAAACTGAAGAATAAATAATATATTTAATCTCAAAACCAGCTCAAACATTCCTAGAAAATTCTATATTCTGAACTTTAGTCAATCTAAATGTCTTCAATTAATAAGAATTAGAAAAAAAATATAGAAATAAATTATTTACAAAAATTGTAAAATAATCTATCAGACATTTTAGATCATACAAAAAATACTTTACTCCTTGTTTTCTCTATCATCATCCATATTCTATTTGATTTTATTTTGATATATTAAATTCTTGGCAGTTATTGCATTTTAAAAGTTTTAAATTTCCAGATCTTTAGTAATTTATTAATATTATTTAAAACTTTAAATGAAATGGGTTTTATATTTAACTACAAATAATATTCATAAACTAAAATAACTGACCTTTAAATACTGAAAAAAGGAAGTACTTTAAAAGAGAGAATATAGATTTCACTTAAATTATAGTTATTGACATTCAGGTTTACTTTTGCATGCAAATTTTAATCTATTATCAATCATTTTGAATTAAAGTTACAGTGCATTACAGATATATAATTTTTCATATCTCCGAATTGTGATTATATTCTAATATACTTTTAATAGATTATTTTTACTTTACTTATGTAAGTTCTTAACAGAATATCAAAAAAATTGGGAAATTATTAGAAAAAAAAGTATTAAAGTACTAATTTAATAAACAAGCTTATAAAAGTTGGTTATATATCCTATTTATATCAATTTTAATTATCATTTATTTGTCTCTAAAATTTTATGAGAATGCTTTTCCTGAATTTGTTGATAAAAATCATAATTTTCATTAAATTTACACCTATAAACAAATTATAATAGATTGATTTGTAATAATAAGTAGTGAAAAACTGACATATTCTATTTATAAAGTGTAAATATCTTTGTTTAAAATCAACCTATAAAACAAAAACTTTATAGTTAATGATTAATTCTTCTTTACTTCATTTTAATTTTATATTAAATTGAATTTAACATTTATTATTAATTAATCAATTTAATTTTAATACAAACTAATTTATATTATCCTGGTAAGATTTAAAATTAAAATTGTTTAAGAAATCTATTTATTAAGTAATTTACGGACAATTTTGACCTATGTAAAGTGAACAAACATTAAGCAGTTTAATTTGATAGATTAATCTCTAATTTAAGCCAACTTTTGATATATAATTTTGGTTTTAAAGTTTTATTTTTGCTGTCAATTTTAGGATTCATTTTTAAACTTAAAAAATGCTATTATATTTTGCATATTATAAATAAATTTATATACTTTCTTATTTTTACTAAATAATAATTATTATTTTAAAATTTAATTGCTTCTCTAATAAATAATTATTAATTAAATTAAATGAATTTAACTTTATTCTCTATGCAAGTATCATTTATAAAGAGTGTAAGCTTTGAAATAACTTAAAGAAATTGCTATGTAAAACTAACTAATATACTTTTGTTTTAAAATATTAAATTAACCTTTGAATTCACAGATATTGAAATTTCTCTTGAGGTATAATATTTTATTTTTGGATTAATAAATTAGAAAAATTTAGTGGATAAATTGAAGGACTTGTAGGACATTGAAATAAAAATTAGTTTACAACTAAAACAAGTCTAATCTAATATTTTTGGTGGAAATACATTCTTTAAAAGATATGTGCAAAAAAACTTATAACTTGAATGATAAAAAAATGGAAAATATATGATAAATAGTGGAGTATAATTGTAACTTCTCAAGATTTGCTTTTTTAATCCTATAAAAACATTTTTTAAATCAATTTTTCAAAATAAATATTATATTGTTTTAATAATTATTTTATTTGATTGCAATTATTTTATTTTACAATATAAATTTATTTTATATACGAAAATGATCCACTAATTATTGGAATAAATAAAGTTTAATTCATTGAATTAAATGATTTTTGGGGTTATAAAAGAGTAGTACTTGATTGCCCATCATATCTTATCTTTTAACTTTTATTTTGAAATATCTAATTAATCTGAATGCAAAATTAATTTTGGAAAATATAATGTAATTTAATTGATAGAATTTTTAATTATTAGATAAATAAAACTGTATATGTTTTTAATATTCTAAAATTATGTACTTTGTAACAAATTAATTACTTATAGAATATAAGTTAATATTTAAAAAATATGAGACAAATATTTAAAATTAAATTTGCAAACAAATTAATAGAAATATTTAAGAAAAAAAATTTTAACATAAAATAATTAGAAAATCTAAAATAAAAGTAAATTAATATAACAGAAAGTGAAAAAATTATTAGCGAAATCAATATAATCAAACTCTCTTCTTTCTTTAAAATATATTTCACACCAAAACTAAACTTCTAAAAATTAGTTTAAAACATTTTAACCAAGATAAATTTAGAGTTTTATGAGTGACCTGCAATTAGCCTTAGTTTATATGTGAAAAATAGAAATCGAAATGGATTTCAAGGATAAAAGATAGTTTAAATAAAAATAACAATATTTAAATGAAAAATGTATAAATTTATAAATAGTGCATTTTAACTTTAATTTTGTAAATTATATATTATTAATACAACTACAAAATTTATTAAAAATTAGAGTGATTATAATATTAAAACAGCTAATTACTATTTTTCAAAGTAAAATAGCTCCAACCTAATTCAAATCAAAAGCAAAATTCTATAATATAATAAAATATAATCTATTTTAGCAATGTGATATTTCTCTTGCTTTTTGCATATGGAAAGTGGTGAACTTGATAATTGAAATTTTTAAAACAATAAATTAAAAAATATCAAATATCAAAATTAAATTTTTTATATAAATTTATTTAATAATCCAAATGTTAAAAATAAATTTAAGATTTATTTAAAGCAAATGACATTGGAATGTTTAGAGGGATCTTAATAACAAAATTTTACTCTAAAAAAATTGCTAACTTTGGTAATCATAATAAAAATAAATAACAGATTATCTAGAAAAAATCTAAATAATTATCAGAATATGAATTTAAATTAATTAATTAATTTATTTTAAGAAAGTTGTGGTAGAAAACTAATTTAAATCTTTAAAACTTTAACAAACTATATAATTGTTTTATATTAAATAGTATAAAAGAGTAAAATAGATTGTATTATTAATAAAATTTATGAAAAATTATTTATTTTTTTACTATAAAGCCATAATTTGAAAATAATAAACATTTCTTTAATTACGAATTACACAATTATAATAAACTTTAATTATTTAATAGTTTTACGATTTTCAATTATGTCAGTTATCTTTCTTCTTAATTTTCTCTGAAAAAGGACTTAGATTACACTTCATCAAATTTATTATCGAGGAAAAATAAAACCTCCAAAGCATTTTTAAGACGTACATAGGTTCATTATCTATCGATTTGAAACCTTTAATATAATTATATTAAGTAATTAAGCTAGAATTCCTGATATTTTAGGGAGAGAGGCAAGGAATCTTAAAGAATTAATTTAAGTAAATAAGAGATTTTCTCTTATGTTCCTCAACCTCACTTCAAGTTTATCTAATCTCCTTGTTTGAGCTTTACCAATGATTTATCTCCTAGTAATAATAAACTTTATCAAGCATCATTCAGGTGGTCTCAATTGCTTTTTCATGAAAATCAAAGGAGAATCTAAAAATTGCCATATTTATAGTCAACTTTAGTAAATGGTTATCAGAAGAATTGCTAGTAAGAACTTTGAAATGGAAATTTACGAGGCTACTATGATATTCTCCATGCAAAAATGAGGGGAGATGGAATTTCAAACTTAGACAACTGTCTTTTGATATGAGATAAGCGAGAATCTTAGCTTCAAAGCTCATTCCTTTGACATTTATTCAATTAGGGCAGTTGCACATTTATTGATCTTTACGATCAAAATCATATCACGTTATTTTATGTTGTATTAAGCGTTTAATTAAGAGCAAAGTTGTTTTTCTCAAATCCTTCAAGACTTTATCTCTCTATAAATTTTGATTAATTTTTCTTTAATAAAATATGAGTCATAAGTGTATCCATTTTACTGCTTTTTCTCTTTCTCTCAATGAATCTGAATCTAATCGATCAATATTTAAAGAATTATTTTAGCTTATCAAGGACTTTCATGCATCCTATATATCTAAGAAGGCAGAGGATCACCAAACTACATTTTCATAGTTCATTGTTGGTATAAAACAGTTTTGAAATATTTATGATTGATGTGTCGTCTCAATGATTATCTAGTAACATTTTGAATCTAGCAACAATATCTCTAATTCAGAATCATGTTTGTCCCCAAAATACACACGACTAGGAGAAGAAAATACAAGACAAAGTCTTAATGAATCTTTAAGGCTCCATTCCATGTTCGAGATGTAACAGCCATCAGCAGCTTCATAAATATATGTTTTTATGTATAAAAATCTAAAATTAATAAATAAATTGTAAAATTCAAATTAATAATTAAATAATGTTGCACTACTTCCAATCTTTACCTTGATCTTAAAATAACAATTAATTTATAATCAATCTTGTTTATATTTTAGTTATCTTTACAATAAAGTATTATAAAATATTTATATGATTCTTAAAATAGTCTAAATGACCTTCATTATCGATAAATACATGTACTTTATCAAATCAAGTAAAGAAATAACTATCAACTGCTCTTTCTTGCTCTATAACTATATTGATATAGTAACATATTATTTTCATAACATTTAATTATTGCAAAATGAGTTAAATACACACTAATACCTGAATATTTTTAATATAAATTATTATTATTAAGTAATTACAAAAATTTATAAATTCAAAATTGATAATACATTCGATGAAAGAAGGCATAAGTTATGATAAATCTCAAGATAAAAGAAAGATAGTTTCTTTTTTGTTTTTTTTATTTTACATTGAATGAACACATATCATTATGTCTACAAGATATAATAATAAAATGATAAAAATTATCATAGGATGATATTTAGTGATAGAAATTTTAGTAATATAGGCATTTCATTACTAATAAAGTTATTTAAGTTTATATTTTGTTGACATAGCATCAGAATTATAACCAATAAAATTGAGCAAATGATCAAAGCCTCTCTCTCGTAACAAATCAATAATATTTTTTTCAGTACTAATGCTTAATTTTTCAGGTATCGTATTATAGGTTTATTTATCTTTAAGAAAAAAGTTTCATAAATTAAGGAAACTTAAATTAAATTATAAAATAATTTTAGTATTTGTAGATGATTTTGTTTAAATAAAAAAACGCATTGAAATCAAATAATCGCAATAAATAATTAAAACATATGAACAAATGCGTATAAAAAATTTAAATAAATTGTAAGAAATAACTTTCAAAGTAGAGATCAATTTATAATTAGAATAAAGAATCATAATAAACATTTAGTATTATTTTATATTTGATCAAAATAGTTAGTTCGTATTTTAAAATTATTACTTTTAAACAATTATTATCTCATAGATGACTAGTTTAAAATATAATTATTGAGCATAGTGTGAATACATTATTTCAAGATATTATTAAAAAATAAATTAAAAAAATTTTGTACCCTTCTTTAGAAATGTATTAAATACAGTTCGCATTATCTGATTAATTGTATTATCTATATATTATTTATTGATATTTTTATGACCAAAATTTTTGGAATATGGAGACAAAGTTTTATTGTTGTTCATTGAAGTAAAAACAAATTTAACAATTATAAATTTGACTCAATAAGTAATATATATCTTGCATTACCTCCTTTATATTTTTAGAATGCTTATAAAATAAACAAAATTACAATTAATCTTATCTAATTAAAGGATATAATATACATTTTCAATACCTTAATTTTATTAATTTGGATTTAAGTAAAATATTATAGGATCAATTACATATTTATTTTTAAATAAAATTATTATTTTAAGTAAAAAGAGAATAACAATTATCTTTTGAGTTTATAAATTCTATCTATAAAATATTATCTAAAATATAAATCCAGGGGATTGTGATTTTAAATTAGAATTTATTTATATTTATTAGTGAAACAATGATTGATTTATATTATTAATTTGATATATTATCTTTACATTTGATATGTGTTATAGCGAGCTTTTAATAGAAAGATTTTTGCCTCTAATATTAAGTTATTAAAATACCAAAAAATTTTGATAAATTCAATCTTATAAATTTGTTTTAATCATTCACATTCAATATAGGATTATTGAGACAATTTTAACATAAATGTCAGATTGATTTTTTAATTTTTAAAATCTTTACATCTTTTTAATGAATTTAAAGAATGTCTTGAAACTCTTTTATAATTGCACTTTTATTCTTTAAAATTTTTGCCTAATTATAATTAATTTAATTATTTAAAAGAATGTAAAAAACGGATAAATGAAAATTAAATATTCTAGCAAAGCTATTAATTATATTAATAAAAATTTTCATAATTATTAATGCATTCAATTTTAGAGAATGAAGAAGTTTAAATGTATTGATAATAAATTATAGAATTTTTGAAATATTTAGACTATGTATTATAGTTTTAGTAAGCTTCAAGCGATCCTAAAATCACTTTGACTTGAGCTCTCATTAAACAATTAGACTCTTTTTATCTATTTTATGTTCATTGAATGATTTTTTTTCTTTGAATTTCTTCATAATCTTTTTCATCTGCTCGGACTTGCCAAGGTTTTCACGCTTAGAGTGATTGTATTACATGCTCATTTGCGTTTTCAAATCAGCCATCTGTTCTTGCTGAGTTTTGCAATCAGTCCATTGATATCTATTGTCGAAGAGAGCTTCTGGAAACTGTCATGAATTTTAGATCTTGAACCATCATTAGGAGTCCTTAAAATTTATTAATTTTTTAATTGGAAAACCTTACAACTTCCAGGAAAGTCTGAATGCGCTAACTAGAAATCGTCGAATCTACTCCGTTTCAACTAAGTAGAATTCATTCTTTAGATTTGAGGAAATTAGCAGCATTAAATCAGAGTGCGCAGCTTCCTCCCACCTCGCTATCATTCATCAATTGAATTTGAATTTTAGCCAAAATCTTGGATTGTTTACTGAATATTTTGAATCCCATAGGTAAGACGAGCATCACGGCCACTACAGACATCTCATATAAATATATTATGCCTTCTATATTTTTGCTGCTTGTAAATATGAATTAACTACTGAAAAAAGGTAACCAAAGAAGTTTTTAAAATGAGCCAACAATGAGGAATATAGCATAGCACATTTTGATAAATTGATATATTTTTTTCTTTTTTTCTTGTCGTTCTTGATCAGCCTGGGAATCAAATTGTCCGACTTCTTCTTTTTACTATAGATGTATGGTAAGCTACATTTAAATTAAATACCTTGACGTTCTTGCGCATTCCTGTCATTTTAATTTATTGTTATATAATTGATGGGAAATAAAGTTATTGTAGTAATTTAACTTTTAAATTAATCTTGCCAACCAACTTATCTCTGATAATTTTATTCTTTTATTAATATAGAGTTTCTATATAAATATTTTTTTTGCATAACTATAGAAAAGATCTCTAAAAATTTTAAATAACATCCCAAAAAGTTTAATTGTTATAATCACATTTTACTATAGAATTATTTTAGAAATCTATGCTTTTAAATATTTTAGAAGAATAAAATATTTTAATTTTTTTTTATTATATTCACAATAAAAAGAAGGGCCCCCCAAAACACGCAAAATTATTTATCCGATTTTTTATTTTTCGTAATTACATACTTATTTTTTTTACTTAATTTTAAAAATCTAAAAATACGTAAAAATGATATTAAACTAAATTTTTTATATCATTGTCAAATTAAAATTTATTCATATAGTGTTTAAATTTTAATATATTATTATGTTTTTATTTTAAAATAAAAATTCATATAGAGTTTAAACCATTTTTTTTATTTAAAAAAGATAAAATTAATATGTAATTATCAAATAAAATCAATCTTAAGATAGATAATTATATAAGAAAATGTATGAAGAAATACTAGATTAGAAGGAAATAAATAATTATATAAACTTCATTGAAATTGTCTTGACTTATTTTAACTAATTAATAAAAAAAAAGAGATTAAGATTTCAATTGTTTTATCGGCATATTTGTAAAACTAAGACTTAAAGATTTATTTTGGAAATGAGTATAATGTTCAACTTACTAAACTGATGTAATTAGAGCTATTATTTTTTACAAATCATTCTCAATTAATTAATTGAGTAACTAAACAAGATTTATATTTTCCTAAAATATTTATTATAAATCAATTTTTTTCTTTCAATTTCAATTTAAGGTAAGTTAACTAATTATTAAGAAAAATTCCAAAACACTAATAAGATCCTAAATATATTATGGTACTTTTGAATACATTTTTAAAAATAATTATGTATTTGTATTTATTTACTTAATTATGAGTATTAGAGATCTTGACTTTTCAAGGCTAGTGAACCTTATATTTAAAAGATAATAGATATTTAAGTTTATATATGATAATAATAACGTTAACTTACTTTGATTTTAATAAACGCTTAAATAATAGATTAATATAAGAAATTTTAGTGTTTTAAAAATAAAAATACTCTAATTAAAATTCGGAAACTAGAAAAGCAAAATTACAGGATAAACTTCTTTTTATTAATTAATTAATGCATAAACTTTATCTTAAATTTTATACTTAAGTGCATAATCAAATTATTTTTCAATATACGGCAGATATAATTATCTATGCTTTTGTAAATATTATTAGTAAATTATACTTTTATTATATATTAAGTCCTGAGTAATTTCAAAAACAATATTTTAGTTATATTAAAATACTAATTAATAAATTTGTAAATCTTTAGTATACTTTCTCATAATATATTTACTTAACAAAATCTAAGATATGTCATTTCTATTAATATTGCTATTATATTTAAATATTTAATATCTAAAAGATTTTATTTTTCAAGTTTAGAAATTAAGATATTAATGATATGTCAATAGCCATTATGATGTATATTAACTTTATATATACTTAATAAATTCAGAATTTGCAGAGAAAGGATATATTTAAATTTATACATATAATTGTTAATATTTAAAATGACTTAGAAAATAATTTAAAATTTTTTTATATGAAAATAGACATAAAAAATTTGTATAAATTGATTTTGACGTATTTTCAGAATTTCTAAAATTACGTAAAAAAATTAAATACGTGATTACGAAAAAATATAATCGGATAAATATTTTTGCGTGTTTTTGGGGGGGCCAAAAGAAGAGTGAAAATGAGAAAAATTATATAAATAAATTATATTAGGATCGATCTACTGAATAATTTATCTTTAATTTGATAAAAATATTATTTGAAATAAAATATAATATTAAGTTAATAAATAAATTTTAAACATCTATTTTTAATTGATATGATTTTATGTCACACCTTTTTTAAAAATATTTATATTTTTTAATATTCTACTTTACCCTTAATTTTACTTAATTTTCCATTGTTTTATCATTTTTAATGTAGTAATTCAATTAATTACTAAATTATTGTAACCTATAAATAACATACGTATTAATAATATGACAATAATAAAAAGTAAAGGTTAGGTATTATATATGATAATTAATATTTAAAGTATTATTTATTTTAAATATATAATGACATAATAGTACAATTATTGTTGATAAAAATACGAAGTAATCAGAAAAGTTAGATTTTTTTTTAAAATCAAAAACTTCCATTAATTTAATAACAGTAAATTAAATCAGAACTTAATATTTTAACACGAGAAAACATAGAAACTTTAACTAAATATCTGAATTGTAAGAATTATAAATAGTTTGTGCTATTTTTTTATAAAAAGGTTTTCATAAATAATTGGAATACGACAAGGCAGATTTTTAAAATGAAGAAGTGAATTATAAGATTAAATAAGTTCCTTTTCAATAAGTTAGTGTACTCTAATCTTATGCATTTGAGTAGCGCAGAATGCAAATCATATTTTAAGAATAGAAGAATAATTTTAATATCGAAATGCTAATTATTTATACGGTCATGTAGAAAGTATTTAAAAGTAAATTTTAAGTTAATTATCTACTTACTTTAATATTTTTTGAAGTTTTTTTAATCAAAGACACAGAGATTATCTTAAGAGTCCTTTTTATATTTGCTTCATTTTAAGTATTAAAATAGAAATACATAATTTTATTCTATTTGTTGATAAAAAATCTCAAAAATCTAATATAAAAAATAAATAATCGATATTACAATTTTTATTCATTATTTTTATATTCAGTATAATATATATATTATATATTTTCTGACTTTTTAATACATAAATTATGATGTAATCATACCATTTCTTTAATTCTAGTTGTGGTTATCAATTTTAATTTATGAGATTTTTCCAACATCATTTTAAGTTCTTTCAGTTGTTTTAAAATAGATTTTTAATGGGATTATTAATAATTTACTCTTGCTCAATAAAATATAATACTGTTGATTAAATTCTAATTTCATCTATAAAAATAAGTGATTTTGCATTAAATTTTAAGAACGTTGATATTTCAAATAGAGAAAAATCTTATTTTTTAGATAGACCTTTCGCTTCCTAATTTTAAACATAAACATTTCTTTATAAATAATTGATGCATTTAAAAAGGAAAAAAATTTTATTAACTGAAAAATAGCGATTGCTTATTTTGCTAATTTAATTAAGTTAAATAATTAAATTAAAAATAATTAGTTAATTAAAATTCTTCTATATTTCACATTGTTATTTTTAGCAGCTCTATATTAATTAAATATTTGTTCAGTAAAGTAAATCCTGAACAAGTTCAAGCTACATAGCATTTTTCAACAATAAATAATAATTTAACTATTAGACATTTAATATATTATTATTTAAGAATTAAAATAAATATATTTATAATTTGAAAGTTTACAATTCATTAAAATATTCAAATGCAAAGAATGAAAACAATTGATTAATATTAATCACGATTCTTATATATGTAAGAAAATTGGTTTACTATAAATATTAATAAACATATGGGATGTATATTGTTTTAATTAAGCAATATTTATTTAAACAAGGCAAAGAAGAAATAAATATATAACTTGAAAGAAAAATAATGTTTTGTTTATCGGTTTAATTTTTCCTTCAAATTGTTAGTAATTTGTAAATAAGCATTTTGATTAAAATATCGAAAATAAATTTTATAAATTTCGAATAGCATTAAAATATAATTTAATATAGTATTGGTAATTTTTAATTATAAAAGCGAAACTAATAACTTTTGCTCCTTGAAGAAGAAGTTTATTTTTTTAATAATAAAGATGTTTTGATCTTCTAATTCTTTGCAAATCTTCATAATTTAATTTTTCAAGATGTATTTTCTTTAAAAAATAAGAAATTATCATGACTTTGTAACTGAAATATGTCTATTAGCCACATAAAATTTAATGAGGCACTTCTGTCAATATACTAGAAAAGAGTTTATTAATAACATAAAAATTCCTAAGTTGGCCATGTTTCACAATATTTTTTTATTTTATTCTAATTGTGCAACTAATCTATAACTAAGAAGATGTTTATTTTAATTTAAAATTTAATCTTGCAATATTTATTAGTAAACTAAAATGTTTAGTTTTTATACAAAGTCATAATAGAAAATGTATTGTATAAGTCAAAAGTAGTCATAATAACTTAATTTTAAGATTATTGAAAGCGATGGTAAGATTATAAAGTAATTAATCTAAATAGCAAGTACTATAATTTGTAATATAGCTTTGCATCAAATTATGATTAAACAATAATTTAAATTAAATTTAAATTCATAATTAGTTTTTACTTTATTATTGGTTATTTTCATCTAGTTTTATACTTTGCTGCTACATTAATTTAACTAGTGAAAATTTTATTACTGTTATTCATCAAGTCATTTTAATTATATTACTAAATAATCTTTTAGGGGTTAAGGATATATAATGTTCAAAATTTTTGTCAAAATATATTGATAAAATTTTAATTATCATTTGAGGAGTGCTAAATTAAATATCAATATACGTTTTTAATTAATACACTAATATTTTTACCAGTTTAATATACTTTCACTACATGAAAGTTAGATAATCATGAACTTTAGTAATTGCCATTATTTAAAAAATTCACAGTATACATTTATAATATTTTAGGTATATTAAAAAAATGTTTTCAAAATTATTATCATTATTATTTATCTATCACAAATTTGTATATGGCATTAACTCATTAATTATTTCTTAATAAATTTAATCATTGAGCATTTAGGCTGTAAACTAATTTTAATTTAGTTTCTTTGTAAACTTCATCATATCATTTATGAAATAGATGTGTTACTCTAAGTTTAATAAAAAATTGGAATATTTATTGACGGAAAAAAATCACCGCCCACTGGTGATAAAATCCCGTCGCAACTTTAATTTCAGGATAATGCTAGAACTAGTGAAGACTATTATTTTGAAGTTATCACTAAAACAAATATTCAGGGTCTGAATATTTGAGAGTACTTATTAAGCTTAAGTGCTTTTTCCAACAAGAATAATAAAAATATAACAATAATACAATGTTTCAGCAAATGAGTTTTGAATGATCAGATTTGTTTTAAGGGCTGCAAATGCTTGCAACACAAGGACCTATTTAATGCAAAGTTTTGTCTGTAATTTCTACTAATCAGAATATAAATGCCCTAAAACAAGTTAAAATCTTTGGAGTAAACCTAATAAATGTAAGCTTTTGAATAAAATTTAAAGGGGAGAGGAACTTCTATAAAAGCTTGAGGCAAGGATGCATAAGAATTTTAAAATAATCTGATCACTGTAAGCATATGGGTATCTGTCATCTTGTGGACAAGACTAAGATGATTTTAAGCTAATTTATTTTCGAATAAGAACAACTCGAGCCAAGCAATTATGAAAAAATGAAGCTTTAAAAGCATGATAAAGACCCAAATTTAAGTGAACTTAAAGTTCCAGAATTTATTTATCAGATAAAAGGAGGTTACATTTGTAGTCATATGGGATTGTATATTTGCAGATAAAATTGCTATATCAAAACCAAAAATATTACAAGTCGATGTTAGAAATGATTATTTGTGAGATCTTACATAAAACTATGCTCAAATTAACAGGAAGATTATTTTCTTTAGTTGCTGAAAATAATCCTTGGAAAGAGTAAAAATCAAGACCCTATTCATATTTATCAATACACAGATTGAAACAGATACCTTTATCTTAATTTAAGAGCAAGGAATTATAATTTATTGGACACTCACAACTCTTAAAAAAATGGTGCAAATCACTTAAAATTATTTGGATATTCAATTAAAAAGATTATTAAATAAGTAATGCTCAACCTAAAAGAAATTTGATAAATAGTGTCCATCCAGAATATTCATTAGAGTACTGCTTTGTTGGAGTAAAAGGCAACATTGATTCAAAAATATTAGACTTAATTCCTACAGAAAATGATACTGTAAGAAAGTAGCATTCCGTGAAACCAAAAGAATTCTGGGATATTATTGACCAAACTTTCCCAAAACAGTATAGGTTGGAAATATTCACGAGATCTCATCCAGATAAGCCTCATATAGTGTATGTTGGCAATGAAATAATAGGATATAATGAGATGAGAATTTAAAATCTTTATTGAATTTTAATTTAATTAATAACTTTAATTTTAATATTTATAAATTATGAATAATCATTCTTGAATTAGATAATGCTTTTTAATAGCTTAAAGATAAAGAATTTATTAGGTATATTTTAATTTCTTTAATTCTAAACTCATGTTTTATAAAATTTCTATACATGTAAAATTTTTTGATCAAAAGTCAAATTTATTTTATAAAGAGAAGAATTTTTCTAATTTTGAGAAACAAATATCAATTTTTTTTGGTAGTATTGCATTTTAGCAAATTTAAGACAGCTGTAATAACAATTCTACATCCAAGAAAAATTCTTGCTTTGGATACTTTGTGTGAGAGTTTTTATAAACTCCTCCTTACTTGTTGATTAAGTAATAGGATTCTTGATTCCCGCAAAAAGTTTTTCTTATTGGGCCATTGTGAATTGATAAGGCCCCAAATATAGTACAGGTATTTGATAAAGTCTTAATTTTTGGAGTGTAATAACACTCTTGTGATATGTAGCATTATCTAATAAAAAAAAGTATTCATTCTCCACTAATTTGAGCATTAATCTATTTTTTCAATCATTGATAGTAAAAGTAAAGAAACGTTGTCGTATTGTACTTTCCAATGCTCAGTGTATAATAAATTCCACCATCCCTAAATCCGGCTGCATCATGTTAACTCCATAGTTTTTAATTAATTAATCATAATAGCACGATATCCCTTCATGCTCCTGGCTCTCCTTAAATAACTATAACTTAAATTCCACTCTTGCCAATATTAATTATTAACTTAATTTAACTCATAAAGTTTGCATAATGGCTAGCAGCAAGTTATCTTTGCTTCAAATATTCTAAGCTATTTGTTCTTTATCAATATGATAAACTTTCTTAAAAGTATATCCATTTTCATGTGTAATATTCTCTCAGATTATTTTAAAAAAGGTACCCTGAAGTTCAACATGATTTACAATGATTTTGAATTTACTAAGCAGACATAATTTATTGAGAATTTTACTTAATTTTACTAATAGCATTTCTATTAACTTTATCAAATAGATGTCTTATCATTCATATCATCAATAGCATTGTTAACTGAAGAAATGTTTATTTAAAATCTTTTCATTAATTATTTTTGTTATATCCATGATTGAAGTATAAATGCTTAATAAGCCTACAAACATAGGAGATCTATTGTGTGAATCTAAATAATTTCTTGGATCATTGCAACTCTATAATAAAAATGGGGAGGTGGTTAAAATAAATTTTATATTTACTTACAAAGAGTTATCTGAATGCTGTTGTATGTCTTAATTAGGAAAATTAGAGCTTCTCTTATGAACTTACAATTGAAATTAACTATTCATTGCATTGCTATTCATTGACTTACTTTAACTAAGTTCTTGGATTAGCAACAGAGAAGCATTAATTTACTCGTCGCTTAAAGCACTCGTTTACTTATTTTCCTCCTCCATGGTATTCACAATTCTCTGGATCAATAATTTATGTTTAAAATATAAAATTTTTATGTTGAGTAATACTCTCGCTTCTATTCTCTAAATGTGAGAGTTTGTTAGAGAAATTAACTTTTAAACATCAACTTCAATGTCGCCAGGAGATATCAAGCAAGTTGTTTTACTGTAAACTAACTCATCTTGAATTTTCTCATAATTCACAGAGTCTTAAAGTGAAACTTCATCTTCCTAATCTTGTGACTGCAATCTCTACTTGCTTTAAAATAAAAAGTCTCTTATGTTTGATTATTTAAAGTTTTGAAGATTAGACTTCTCCATATTATGTATTCGTAATTTTTAAGTTTAATTTAAAATTATTACTATATAGAATAATCATTGTAGGGCAATATATTCAAACTATAAGTTAGATTAAAACTCTCACAAGCTATAACAAATTATTACCACAAATATATTAATTAAACTTAATAAAATTAAATAAAAG
Organism: Oxytricha trifallax; assembly: GCA_000711775.1. Lineage (NCBI taxonomy): Eukaryota > Ciliophora > Spirotrichea > Sporadotrichida > Oxytrichidae > Oxytricha > Oxytricha trifallax. The sequence goes on along the minus strand of ARYC01002808.1, from coordinate 4,810 downwards.
TATTTATATTTAATAAGGCATGATGAACAACAATCTGCAGGGTGTTCATGTTAGTGAAGTTAGACCTAAAATAGGTTCTAAAAAAGAACTCTACTATTTTCTCACATATGAGTGTGGGGCATACTTGCCCAAACTCAACTGCTTAAATATTTATTTTTTCAGAAGCATTCTCACAGGATAAAATGTGGTACTATAATTTGTTAGACTATTTTATACTTTTTGAATTGAAGCGATTTGATTCTATCTGCAATTCCACAGATTGTGGGACTTAAAGCAGACGATTTTTTATCATATGCTGGATAAAAACCCTCAATATTAGAGTATTTGCCAGATTAAATGAACTGGCTCCATTTAGATAAAAAGTGGACCACTGATATTCTCTTGACTCTTGACACTGAAGGAATAAACTAGATGATTTTGAGAGCCAAGGAATAAAGACGAGCAAGGCTTGATAATTCACAAAACAATATAGTACACATGAAGGCCTAATTTTTATATGCCCTCAACAATTCCATTAGTTACAGTGGTAGTCAAGTATATAATTTAACTCAAATTTAGTAAATAAGGGAAGATCTGCCTTCTTATTAAAACAAAGTACTAGAGGAAAATCCAGGCAAAATGACTAGGAAGAGTAGGATGCTAGTCTCCACATTGGGTCAAAGTCTAAACACAAAATTTTGGAGCAAAATCAGCGGGTAAGAGACGAAATGAATGACTAAGAGGTTAGATAGATGAACTTGTCAATTACAAAGAGATCATGCTGCAAATTCACGATGGTGGAGTCATTCACTAAGAAGGCAACTTATTGAATTAGTAGTCTATTGAATATAACAATAACTTTATGATATGAGACTATTAACTTTTAGGTTTGAAGGTTATTCTTATTTAGCTTAACTTAATTAACTTTATAAATAAGATTCTTAATTTTACAAAGCAGCATTTTTATGTTTTCTACATTATTGAAATCATTAGAAAAAAGAGTTATTTAAAGGATTATTCCAAAGATTTTTATTAGACGGGAAAAAAATCACCACCACCTGGGGATAAAATCCCGCAACAAAATTATATAAAAATTTTAGAAAATTTTTACAAAATAAAGTAAATTTACTTCAAACAGTTCAACTACTCTATATTGAGTAAAAATCAGTCATTTTAAAAAGTCTTTTGTATTATATCTGATTTTTTCAATGAACATCTAAGTTTGTTTGGAATATAGATATAGATATAATTCAATGCTGATAATGTAACATAAAATTAGAAATTGTGAGAGTTTGTTAGAGTAATTTTTATTTATATTAGATTTAATTTTAATTACTAAATTTATATTAATCAATGATTGATAAAACAAATTGATTTACTTTGAAATACTTTGTGATTGTTTGTTAAAATTTTTATATTTTGGAATTCAATATGAAGTTAAGTTATGAATAAACAAAATTAATATAGTAATCTTAGAGTAGGTGCCATTAAAATGATTTTATCAAATGTTTACTAATAATATAAAACAAAGAATAAGTATGGGCTTTAAGCAATGTTAATATAGAAGCATGAAATGCTATACAAGCAAGCCCTTTTAACTTGCAATAACTTACAATTTATGGGGAAGACATAAAAAACTAAACAAAAATTGAAAATTTGATATCCTATTTTTCTGAAGATTAATATGATGAGAACTCCGGATACACAGATGATTTTTCAATGAAGAGCAACTTATAGAATTGAATTAAGGAAACATGATCAATTTAAAGATTAAAATGATGACTTTTAATTCCTTCATATATTTATTATGCCTAATATAATCATCTTTACTGGTGGGAGAATTTATCTTTTAGATATTCGCTAAAGATTGGATGAACATGCAGAGATACTATCTTATGTTTAATCTAGATATGGGTCTCATGAAACTAGAGATAGGGAAGTCTGGTTGTTACAGTTGAAGAAAAGACGATAGAGATAATTAGGGAGAAGAATAACGAAATGCTATGGTAGGCAGAAATGGATGAGAACGGAACCCAAAACAATATCATGATCTCACAAATTGACATGTGGGATGAGTTAGTTCTGAAGAACAGTACAGAGATGCAGATGGAGCTAATTTAGGAAGAGCTGGAGGGGAGATTCAGTGGCATAAATGAAGAAGTTGATGAAGTCGAAGGATACCTATACTAACAATCAACTCTCAACGAGGAGGATAGGAAGAAATCACAAGGAGGAGCTGCCAAACCCAAGCTAATTCAATCGCCAATCAGAGTGGAAAGCGAAAACTCAGAGAACTAAATCGAACAGGATATGAGAGGTCAAGAGGCGAAGGAGAAGCACGAGACTAACGGATAAAGACCAAGTATCTAACATAACCTGAATGAGGAAGAAACAACAACCTTACATAATGACTGAGGAGGAGGAAAGAGATGAGTAAGGAATTACACTCTAAGCTATTATATACGCATGTTTAAAATTTTCTTTTTTGCATTTAATTTACCTTTAGTTATTACTCATTTACTTATAATTATCTTTTTTACTAAATTTTTCAAGAAAATAAGTTAAATTATGACTGAAAAAGCATTTAACTGTAATTTATTTACCATATCTTAATAACATTTCAATATAATACACAAAATATTATGGCTTCAGCTGAAAGTTAATTAATAATTTTTTTAATTTCAAATTCTAAATAATATATAATCTTTTATTTTCTTTATAAGAGATATTGTTTGATTAGCCCTAAAATAATGTCTTAGAAAAAGAAAGGTTTTAGCAATTAAAATAATGAAGACAAATAAACATAATTATCTCATGATTAAAATATAATTTATTTAAAATTTATCTAACAAATGTATGAATGTCGAATAGAAAATAATTATATGTCATGTTTATGTTGTGAAATTTGAATATATAGAAGATTTAAGAAACATTTATTTTTTTATTTTAAATTATTATATTATACTTTATAGTTAAACAAATAAATTAAACAGATTTTCAACTTAAATAGGATTATAATTAAAAACTAAAGGAATAACCAAACCTCTATATCTTTCGAGGTCTGATTCTATTAAAAAATTCAAAAATCTTTTAAATAATACTAAAAGGTTTTATTTAGATTAAATTCATGTTTAAAGTAAATGAGTCGAAAAATGAATATTTTTGTTTGCCCAATTGCATACTTAATTACAGAAAACAAATAATAGGTTTTTATATTAATTTAAAGGACTGATAATTCCAATAAAAGCATAAATATCTTAAATAATTTTTATTGATTTATAATCAACAATTAATAGTTTTATTTTAAATAATGTCCAGAACTTTATATCAGTGTTTTTTTAAATAAACTAACCAATATGCTGATAATAAGTTTATTTCTACTAAAATTTTAACTAAGTTAATGTATTTTTACAGAATTTTAATTAATCAATTTAATAATAATTAAAAAAAATAAAATCATTTAAACTTTATACAAAAAGAGTAATTTCTTAATCCTAACCATCTAAAAAGAAGTTAAAAAAATATAATATTTTTAATAATCACAATAATAAAAATAATACTTATTTTATCCATTAATAGAAGTGTTATTATAGTCATAGCATTTTATAAAAAACTTTCAACTTAAAGCAATTAGTTTCCCATACATAGATAAATTAAACCTTTTATGGATTAATTTTATTATAAATAAACAAAATAAGAAATTTAGAACTAATAATCTTTTTGTTAATTGTTTTGAAGTATGAAAATAAACCAGTAGATTTTTTTTATGTTATTAGTATAATAATATTCAAATTTAAATTTGGTAAATTGTTAATATACAAAATTTTCCTTCAATTAAAATAACAGTATAATGTATAATTATTATTTTTAATTTAGTCCATCTTATAATATTCTATAACAATTATAAAAAATTGTAGATTATTTACACATTATATTTTACAAATTTCTTTTCTAACTCAAAAAATTAAGAAATATAATGAGATTTTAATTTTAAAGCAATTTAATTAAATTCAACGTTATTTTAGAAGATATAATGAAATTATATTTTTTTCTATAAAACATTATGAAAGGTTTTGCTTATTCCTTAAAAAAATCATCTCATTAGTGATTTAATAAATCTTTTTTATTGTTATAAATTGATTTCCCATTAATAATTACTTTGAAGTGAAAGCGGAGTGTGCAGCAAAAGGACAAGTCAAGTGGATAGCTGTAGTGGTAAGATAAAACTTATGTTTTTAACAAATTGGAAGAATCTTTTATTTTATGTTTAATACCAACATAACTGAAGTATAAAATTATAATTTTTCCTACTCATATTTGTTTTTAAATAAGAAATAGGGGGAAATTTAAAAATTCCTTAATAAAGAATGTTTATCAGTCTACTTTATGATTTATTATTTTAAATATTACATAGTAATTATTAATTGTACTTTTTGTTGAGAAACTTTAGTATTAGGGATATTAATTAAAACCCCAAGAGTAAAATTTTAAGCAATTTGGGTAAATAATTTATAAATAAAATTAGAGATATTATAATTAATAAGTTTTAAATAAGTAGTCTACAAACGATTTGCTTCAATAATAATTTGAATTTACGTATATATAATTTTTTAATTTGATTTAGGTAAGAATAAACAGTGAAACCCCATTAGGAGAAATGCAAAAGTGAGAGATAAAAAATAAAAAAGATTAAGTTTCCAATTAGAGCTGGGATTATAAGAGAAAAACTAGAAGAACACAATAATACCTCTGGAACTTTTAAAGTAATTCCTGCAGAAAGTGAATCAAGTAGCTAAGAACTACCACTGAAAGTTTAAATTGAGAATGTTCC
>ARYC01002807.1:0-53185 GCA_000711775.1 Oxytricha trifallax | reverse complement strand
CCATCGCAGTCTCGAAGCAGCAAGTCAACCAGCGGTTGGGGTCTTACGTGGTCTTGGCTCGAAATCTCTCAATCATCAAGGAATCCACTAAGAGATAGCAATTTTCGATGAGCTTTGTGACAGCTATCACCAAGGACCAGCTGATCTCTAGCCAAATCATTGAGGGGGGCTTCGATGCTGTGCTGTTCGAGAATTTCCTCTATCACACCCTGCGCCAGCTGCGCACAGACAAGGATCTCGCCCATAAAAAGATCGTGCTGCTTATGGACAACGCAGTCATTCACAAGTATTCAGAGGTGCTGGAGACTGCTAGGAAGTTCAAGGTCACTGTCCTTTTCAACGATGAATACTCACCCTGGCTTAACCCCATCGAGCAGTTGTTCTCCTATATCAAGAGGCACCTCCGATAAGAGCAAGCTGACAGCAAGTAATCATACTATACCTAACTTTTCATAGGATCCACCTGGTGAAGCGGCTCTCGCAGATTCTGAAGGCCATGACCAAGACAGACGTCAAAAAGTTCTGGGCTTTCAGCGTGAAGCAGTGGTGCAGCACCATCAAGCATGGATTTGTGTGAAGTTGAGCTGAATGATGATGAGTTGAGGAGCTGGAGCAATATAACTGACCAATACAACCATAGACAGCACTTGAATCCTCAAATTTATTGATTAAAAGCCCCCTTATTACATATCACACTTTTAAGTTTTAATTTTAACTAATCAAACCAAAAATCCAAAAACCTCTCTCATTTTCGCTCATTCAAATCGTCATTTTGGCTCCTCCTGCAATAAAGCTACCGAATTTGGTGCTCAAACAGTCGAGCAAGACTTGAAAGTTGGTGAGCTGGGGGTTTTAAAACATGGAGAATACGATCGGGTCCCAAATTTGACAAATCACTAATCAAGCAACGAGTTTTTGACTTGATGGTGATTCCACTCTGAATCATGAGAATTTGGTCATAGATTTCAATGACTGTTAATCATTTTATAAGTTAGACAGTAAAAACTACTACTTGTTATAAAAATAAGAATTCAGTTGATAAATTTAGGATTTCTACTTAATTTTCAAGCAAATCAGTTGATTTTATCTTCAATCTACTGAAGGTGTGGCTATAAGTGTTGCAATACAAACGAAATCTAAAGTTGGTTAAAAATAATATTTTAAATTAGATTTTTAATTAATTAATACAATTTCCTATTTTTATCTATTTTAGCAATAATTAACAAACTAATAGACCGCAATATATAAATATAATGGTTAAGGTGATTTAATTTAATAAATTCTTACTGTAAATATTTTTATATACAATATTATAACTTTGTATTATTTTTATAAGAATCAATATAAATTGATTATAATTTATGTCTTTTATTTTAGTATCTAAAAGAAAAAAATCAGTGAAAAAATATTATATAAAAAATAGCAAACAGTTTTCCAGAAATACTTATTTTAAGGGAAATTAAAAGATTCTAAATAATTAATGGTTTCATTCAAATGTGATGTCATGAAAGAGTTCGATTGAGACCATGATAAGAGTTCATAATGATTTAATAATTATTTTTTTTCTCAATTTTTTAAGAATTTTATCGTGAATGTGTATATTTTTAAGCAATAATTACTATCAAAAGGGGCAATGTTGTTCATTTTTAAACTGAGTACTCTAGTTTTAATTATTAATAATTCAATAATAAATTAATTTTATAGAATCTGAGTATTTAATTAAGTTCGTAGAAGATTATTTTCACGTGTCTTATAATAATTTAAAAATTAATATAGATAAAATAGAAAACAATTGTGATAAAAATAAATTCAAATAAATGCAGCTGTCTTTAAAAAGTAGTTAAATATAAATAAGAAAATATTGCTTTGAAATAAAATAATTAATTTGTATCATTTCACATAGTCATAATAGCTTTGAAAAAATCAAAAGCTCATAATCTCATTAATAATAACATAAGTTAATTTGATTGATTTGGGTAATGTTGGGTTAGAATTTCTTTATTATTTATTTAATTTTTGTTGTTAAATTAATTTTAATTTTTAATATTTGAAATGCTTAAATTCTTAATATTATTATATCTTTAAAAAATGTTTAGTTTAAATTATTTAGATATTGAAATTGTCATAATCTTTAATTGTTCGTTTTCAATAAAATATAAAAAATTTTATAGTTTTATGAAATATTGTTATTTTTATTTTTTGGCCTCCATTCTCATATCAATAATATTATCCCAGTATAGTTTTGATATTTAAGGGGTCCCTTTAATTAGGAATAAACTTATTTGGAAGCATAAAATAATTTTTAATTTTTAAATTTGGGTTTTAATTAGTTATAACATCCTATTTTAATTAGAACTTGTTTTTAAGTACCCTAGTTATATTAATACTCAAATAGGAGCTATGTTATAATAAATTAAGGTAAAAATGTAAATTTGTAATTAACTCCAAATTTTTATCATAAATCACATTTATATTGACCTTCTATAAGATACCTACGTTTAAAATTTATGAGCTTAATCTAATGATGATGTTATAAATACTTTATATTAAGTTTGTTTACATTTTAACTCCTTTTACTCCGAAAAATGGGTAAATTGGAGTTATTAATTTTAAATAAAACACCTAATTTTCGAATATTTCATCTTAACTTATTTTGAAGCTATTAGGCTATTTTGGAGCTGTTTAAGTTTATAAATCAAATTGCCAACTAAATATAATTTAGTTATACAAAATAAAAATATCTCGGTCAAAATTATCAATTTTTTCTTATAAAATATTAGAATGAATTAATAATTGAAGAACTTAGTTTCTAAATACAGTTGATTTTTTTATCAATTATGAAAAATAGATTTAGAATTAAAATTTTTACTATTAAAGTTAATATAACAAAAATATATTAAAAAATAAAATGAGCATAATAAATTGCTTAAATATATTTTCTATCATTGAACTAACACGAAAATGATGTTTAAAATGCCCTAAAAATTAGTTTATTCCTAACATAAAATTATAAATGAAAACACTTATAAAACTACTGATAGAATTTTAGGGTTTTAAATGGAATTATAATTTTACTTTATTATATTTTTTCAAATATTTGCAGCTTAGCTCAGTAATATAATGAATTCTATAATTATTAGAGATTGGGGATAATAATAATAAATATTTCAAATTAATATATTTTAAGTCCGGATTGTAAAATCTCTATTTTTAAATTTTGATAAATATCATTTTTTGGTAAGTTTTAGTGTATGATTAATACTTCATTTTATTTTATAAATTTTGATTAAATAGTTCTTATTATGTTGTAGTTTTTTTTAATAGTTTAAGAATACAGAGTGAATTTCATTCATTTAATGCATTTTATTCAATTTGATTTACATAATTGTTTGAGATAAAAAATTTTGTGATTTTTTCAGATTTTAATTTTAAAAAATTTATTATCAATATTAAATTTAATTATAAATATATTCTTTTCCTATCCTTTTATTTCAAAAGTAAGAAAATTTTCTAAGCTATGTTAAGTTTATTCACTCAAACCCAAAACCCCTATATTAGATAATTTAATAATTTATGTTCAGGATAAAGTTGGGGTCTTGATGGGGTCAACAAAGAAATTAGGTAAATTTTTTAAAATGAGAAAAAATAGAAATTAGAGAAATGCATGGTCTATCTATGCTTAGCTAAAGTTTATAAACAACAAAATGGATGTAGGTTTCAATTCATTAGTTGCATGAAGACTTACATTCACTCATCTTAGTTAAAAAACATATTTAAAGCATCATCTAAATGATTTCATAATGCAAAAATTAGGAAACTCGAAAACTTGTATTCTCAATAAAAAAATCAAAGGCTTATTATTGTTTGAATACATTAAAATTTGGATAATTATAATTCATTGAATAAATATTAAATCAAAATTTTGGCTGTTGAATTTAATCAATTATGAATGATCTAGGGCTCATTCGATAGTGAATTCAAAATTAGCTGGACTTTGCTTTTGACTGTACAATTTTAAATTATCCCTGGAGTGAGTAATCTTGGTATTAAAGGTAGAGTATAATTTAATAACTCTAAATTAAAGTAAAGTTATCACAGCTCTGGGATAAGTTAAATTGTACAGTCAACAGTTAAGTCCAGCTAATTTTGAATTTCTATCGAATGATCCCAAGATTGTTTGAATTGGCCAACTTTAACTTCCAATACATTTTAGTATATACCTAGATAGAATTATGAATATTCCTGTATTTAATACAATTAATTTGAGCAGTTTCATTTAGAGTTGATTGCATTTATGCCGTGCCTAAAAATGCAACGCTCATAGTTATTTTATGAATATGCGTTTAAGGTTTATCCTTTCAGCTATCTAATTAAGAATTATCAGTTCCATAATTAATTTTACAATAAATACACGATTAAAAGAAAGGCTAAAAGAAGAGATTGAAAGAATATTCCTTAGATAAATAGTGTTATTTTAAGCTAAAGTTTCATCGCACTAAGTCTATATAAATTTTAAATGACTAATAAGCTACCTATCATAACAAATACCCAAAGAATGTAAATTTTATCGTATAATATGATCAAGAGTGTTAAGGATTTGCATTAAAACATTAACATGGACTTTTTTATAAAGATATTCGAAACGTGTATATGATTGCTAGATCTCTGTGCTTTAAAGATTGCAGTTATCGATAATAACAGAGGATATTGGAACTTTAGCTAAAGTTCTTAGTATTCCAGGATACTTCCAATTAGAGAGGATTAATGACTCTGTTTAATGGGATGTATGGGTGTTTGCTGCTGTGAATTAGAAAGCAATATGCAAAGCATGTCTTACTGTTGCACTAAATCATTAAAAAAATAAAAATAAAAATGCAGGAAGATGTAAATGAAGCAATTCGAAATTTATTGAAGATGATTATCATTAGAAGCCCTTCATTATCGTCGTAAAATATTAGATGACATTCTTGAACCACTAGATAGAACAATATTCAATAGATTAAACAAAGAAATTCTAATAAAATTGGTATGATAAGAGTAAACAAATATTTTTGAATAAATACTACATAAAACTTGAGTTTTCCACAAACCCCAATAAGACAAAGCTAAACCCTGAATTTAAAATCATAAAACACCTATATAAAGGGTTTAGGAGTTTGACTGTCATAGTAATCTTCTTCTTTTAAGAAAGGTTAGATTAATAAATAAATAATGAAATATATATTTTTGTTTTTATTATTTTAATTTAAATTTTAATAAATAATGTAAAATAAATTAATAACTTCAAATTATAGAAAAAGAATTATATTCAAATAAACACTATTTCTTATAAAATTATTTTGAAATCATTATAGAAATAATAAATTTCAAATGGTTTAATTATGAATTTTTCAAATATTTTAACAAATTAAATTATTTATTTTCAACTCCTTTGTTTCTTTTTCCCAATCTTTGGGCTCTATAGTAAAAATGTAATCGCCTTCAATGTACCATGATCTATTTGATAAGACTTTGATTTTACTTGAAACATTTAAAATTTAATATAATATTATATATTGTATTTTACTTTCAATTTTTTCTTTATAAGGGACAATATCGACAAAAAAATCCTCTGCTTTAATAAAATCTTCGAAGAATGGCTTCATTTTTTTTAGATTTTCAATTTTTTAAATAGCTTACTTTTCTTTTTCAATATTAAACATTTTTTCAAATCTCTTTTTATTTTCTATCTCTTTTTAGACTTCAATAGCTTTTAAATAATTAATTTAAAATTGCATTTATATATTTTAAATTATCTTTAAGTTCTTCAGGTGAATGTATCTAAGTAACTTTTTATTAAACTTTATCTTTCATTTTATCAAGAGAAGGAGGTAAATCTTCAACTATTTAGTTTTATTGAATGGGCTGGGATGGAGAAGATAAAGGACCGTTGATATCGAGTAACGGCTCTTTGTCCGATTGAAATCTCAGACTTTAATCAACATTTTGAGATTCAGGTTGCCAAATAAATAAATAACTTGATATAATATATTTCTTTAATATTTGAGGTAATAATCTTCCTTTTAATAAAAAATCAAATATACTGGTTTAAATAATAAAAATATTACTTCAGTGTGCAAATTATAAATTTTCAAAAGGATAAATTAGAAATTAATAAACCATGATAAAAATTTAAAAGGATTATTATTAGAAGATATGAATAATTTTATATCCTTTTGACATTATGATGGAAATAAATAAGGTATACAATCATGAAAATTATTTATTTTCTAATTTATATTGTAATTAATAAAATAAAATTTAATTCCACAGGGTCTATACCCAATTTTGAATGAATTTTACTTTAAATTATTTACGTTGACCTAATGGATTATCTTAGACTGTAACAGAGATGGGAAGAGTCGTATTGACAAAGTTAGGGGGGATTTAGTTTTGCTGGCTTATAGCTTGTGAGCTTGACATAGATTAACGTAATTATTTCGGTATATATCTAAGTGGAAATTCGAAAAATTAATTATATTATTGCAGAAATATCAATTATTACAATTATTAATTTCATAGCAATAAGATTTTTTCAATCTATATTATAAGCTCAATATAATTTAATTATTCAATTATATTTCATCATTAAATTTCGGAGAAGTTATTTTAGCTAACTCTAAATAAAGTAATTTTGAACATATTTATAATTGACTTAAACTTATAAATATTATAAAGTAAATTTTCTTAAATTATCATAAATAATGTTAATAATTATTTTTTATAAATAATTTTCATATTTATTATTATTACTCCAATAAAGTTAAGCAATAATTAATTTATATCCACTTAAAGCCTATTTTTATTACTATACAGTAGGTAAATTGAAATAAATTAAAAATAATTGTCGACTTATCTCATGACGTCAATCATTTAAAACACATATTTCGATTAATAGGTATAAATCTTTTGGCAATATTAAATATAAATATTTACCTTATTTACTTTATTTTTATTTTATTTAATATTTCTTTTATTTTTGATAATTTAGTTCATTTTATTAAAATTTTATAAATAACAATAAAGTATATGATTTAAAATATATTTATTTTCAGATTCTGTAATTTTAATCTGAAATATACTTAAAGTTTATATAATAACTACAATTGCAAATAAATTATTGTTTTTACTTTTTTTAAAAAATTAATTCTAAAACGTATTATTCAAAATTCTTATCTAAAATTATATCATAAATTCATTAATTTCAGTATATAATAGCATTTGATTAAAATTCATTTTAAATGTTTATATTATATTTTTAATGAAAATATAAAAATTGTGATTTTATGATTTTATAAGAAAAATATCATCTGCAATTCTTCTATTTTTTTTTAAGTTTTTCACTGCAACTTCTTCGACTTCAGTTGATCGAAACTATTGAATTTCTTTTTGTACTTTTTTTTAATTTCTTAAATTTCTTGATAATTTTATAATTTCGGGGCTCTTTTGAAAGCTTTCTTACCTATTTATGCTGAGATAAATCAATTGATTAGGCTTAATCTAGTAAAGAATGTAAAAATCTTATCTAAGAATAAATTTAATAACATCAGCAAGCTCTATAGAGTAGATCTAAAAGCTGCTTCCAAAGGTGAAGGGACTAATTTAGGCGTCATCTAAAGCAAGGAATATTAGAAACAACTGGAATATTTTTACCTTAAAATTCATAAAATAGGAAATATTGGCTCAATAAGCTTTACAAAATAATTTTGTTACAAAAATGTTTTTGAATATAAATTAATAAATTATAAGAATTATAACAGAACAAAAATGATTGATGATATTTTTAAAAGAATTAAGAATATTTTATTCAGCATTTTAACTCTATTCTTGGTGTCTTATAAATTTTAATATTAATTCAAACAGATTTTAATTTAATGCAAGAGTAGAATCAGTTTTGAAAATTAAAAATATCTTGAGTCACTATTATATTTCTAATTATATTGTAGAAATACATTTGTTTTAAGAAAATTAAATAATTAATATTTTAAATCGTGTAAAATATGGCACTGTTCAATAGAATTAAAAATTAACTAGACTTTACTATTGGTGCGTTCTCCTCTGACACATCCCTAAACCAAGGTAAATCTACTATAATTATAGTAGATTTACCTTGGTTTAGGGATGTGTCAGAGGAGAACCACCAATAGTAAAGTCTAGTTAATTTTTAATTTCTATTGAACAAGTGCCATATTTTACACGATTTAAAATATTAATTTATTTAATTTTCTTAAAACAAATGTATTTCTACAATATTGTCAAACTAGCTTCACAACTATCATACTTATTCACTAAAGATGTTGAGAAATAAAAATAATTAAATTTTTATATACAATTTATAAATTTATACCCTATAAATACTTAATGTAAAGATTAGTATGCCAGAGATAGTTAAAATGAAATAAGTTAATTATAAGATTAAGAATGAATGATTCATAACTATAATAATTTAATTTAGAATTTATAGATGAAGTGCTATGATATATTTTAAACATCATTATACAAGTAATCATCAGTAGAAAAATTATAAAAACTTTTCGTTCATAATTTTTAAGATTGGTGTTTCATTAGATTTACTAATATCTTGAGTCAAATTTAGTATAATTAATTCAAGCAACAATAACTCAATCCTTATTTTTTACTAAATCTTATATTCTGTTATGAAAATTCTATAGCTTTTTTTAAAAGTAATATTACAATAATTTATAATTATTAAAAATTTATTTTCAATATTTGTTATAAAATGATTGATTAGGGTTATTAATAACGACAATAAGAAATTTTTAGTATATGCTGCGCTAATAATATATATTTTATTATGAGATTTTTTACTTAAAATATAATAAGAGTATTATTTGACGTGAGATATAGAGATATTGTGAAATCTAAAAATATATTATAATTAATACAAATAATAATTATCATTAATTTTTTAAAAAAATTAATATGCAAATTTATTCCTTGAAATAGAGTTAAGTTATATAAATTATAATTTAAATTTTGAATAAAAGCACTTTGTTTATAAATATTAAATATGTGAATGGTATATTAATGACCTTTTTTAATTATTGATCATAATTGTTTAAAAATAAAAAATTGATTTTATTCATAAATTAACAAGGCTTCGTTAGAATTTACTAGATAATTATGAAAATGGTTTTTCTGTAGTATTATTAGAGAGTGAGACAGCAAAATTAATCAAACCTCAAGATGACAGAATTTTATAGTATGTAATTTTTTCTTAATAAAAATAATTCAAACATTTAAATTTATCTTTAATCAACTATAAAAGCTTAGTAATAATCATATTTTTATTATTTATTACAGAGTTTCAATTTATAAACTGCTATAAAAAAATTGCTTAAAATTCAACAAAAAAATAGAATTTTCTATAATGCTTATTGAACACTTTATCCTCATGCACAAGGCGTTCGCAAAATAAAAAATGATTTGAAATTTAATAATCTATATTAAATAATTTGTTAAAACATAAATAACTAAGACTATAAGATATTTTCTGTTTACATAATTAGCAGATATTTATTTATAATTTCACATTTTAAGATATAACTTATTTACTATTTCTACAAAACATGCCAGTTATTTATTTAAAAACTTATATTTTCTAATTCTTTTGTTGTTTTAATAAAATATAATAATGTTTCGTCATAACTATTTTAATCATTCATTTTTTACAATTAATATTTTTTCTTCTTTAGATTCTTCTTTAATATTTTCTTTGATTAATTTATCCTCAGAGTTCTTCAATAATGATTAAATTAAATTTTTCATATCGACTTTCAATTCATTTACTGTGGATTTGATTTCATTCTAGTTGGATTTCATGTCATTAACTGTGCTTTATAATGTTTTATTTTAGCTTTCATGACTCTTAATGATTATTGGTATTTAATTTTACAATTGTATTATTATTATTTAATATTGTTTCAATATTAATACTAGCTTAAGGCACCCAGATATATAGAATATGATAGTTTCATTCTTTTATTATTTGGGCATCCATCTCAATCTATTCAAGGAACTTTAACCATATGCTAAACCGAAGAGCTTCAGCTCCGTGCTTCCACACCAATTGCCACATGATAAGGTCTATCCTTACTTCGTGTGTTATTCCAGATAATTCTCTTACTAGACTACCTTAAATTTGAGTGCTTTATTTTAAGGAAAAACATTTATAGTTTAAAATCAATGTTTGTCTTTAACTAGGGGGAAATCCCTTAGAGATACTCTACTAAAGATTTCTTACTTGAGGTCAGTATCACTTTTCCTTCAATAAATATATTCAAATTTTAAATACGAGTGGTCTACATCTTGAATCCTATACTATCCTTAATGCACTCAACCCTAAATTACAAGAATAGATAAATCATTCAGTTTTAACAAATCTTGAAATGATCAATGCCTGTCAATTTTTGTTGGTGTAGCTCCCATATATCTTAACTGGACGTATTCTGAGGAGATTCTCAGATATGGAATTAACCTTGTAAAAACTGATTACCATAACGAATTCTAACTCAGGAGTTCCAGAATATATAAGGATATACCCCCTAAAATACCAGAAAGTCGTAGCTTAAATGTTATATAGAATTATGAATTATAATATTTTTGAAAAACCTATAGTTTTTTTGAAATATTTATAGGGTTTATTTTGAAAAAAATTAACTTTTAAGCAACTTTAGCTTCTTATTATTAATTTTATTAAAATAAGTCATCAATAGAATCTAAAGTAAGCAAGTATATAAATGATTAATTAGTAGTATCATATTAATTTGAATTTAATTTAATTAAAATAGAAAATTATTATTTATAATTAGTGGTAGAATTTTTTTCCTAATTGATTTTGTAAAAAGAAGTATAGTATATTTAATTTTCCCTTCACTAAATTATAAATATTTCCACATTTTTACATAGAAATGATTTAGTCTTGATTTTTAATGATCGTCTATAAATCTTTAACAGTCAACTCGACAGTCTTCACATGATGTAAGATCTATTCCTCTGCATTAATACTCTTAGTATGAGTCTTGTAGATCGTCTTCTTAATGTCTTTCACGAATCCTTGCCATTAAAACATAAATATTTATTTATATATTTTAGAGTATTTAAAGAGTTAAATTAGAAAGGAGGCTTAATAAAATCTATATAAAAATTTTTGTAGAATTTAAGCTTTAAATTATATTATATACTGTAATAAAATAAGCTAAAATATTATGAAGAATCGAAGAGAATAAAAATAAGGGATTATAAAGTTAGGAAATTTTATTATTTAAAACAGTATCTTATCTATTTAGAGTATTATTATCTATATAATATTTCTAAATGAAATATATTTTATATGATATATAATTAATCAGTAAATTCATAAATTTTAATTGCACATTCAATTTAAAAATAAACCAACAAAAACGCTTTTCTAAGTATTATATATCAAGAGTTATTAGAAATATATCTAAATTGTGTCTGAAAATACACAGATTATTACGTGATAAATATAAAATATGGCTATCATTGCTTTGTGTATTAATTCCATAGTTCATCAATCACTTGATAGTTTAATAATTATAATATTAATTATTTGGTATATAATTCTTCATTATCGTCAATTTAGTCTTCTACAGGTCTCCTGAATATGATATAGCTTGGAAAATATTCTTAATTCTTAAATTCTTCATCGTTGAAGTAGGATTCTCTTTCTTTAATTAGCTGAGCCTTAATTCTATATGATTCTGCCACCATCTTCTGCATTAAGAAAAATTTAATGAAATATGCAAAATAAAGTTATGTAAGCATATAAATATAGTATACCACAACAATTATAATTTTTATATATTAATTTATTATATAAATTTTAAAAAGGATATTACTCATTAAAATTTTCATTTAAAAGATTTTATTTCTTAGAACAAATCTAAAATCCAAAATTTTATTAATTTAATTTCAAATTCAAACATAATTTAACAAGTCAATTATAATTTATTATATTGATTAAGTGTTTGACTTAAACTATATATAAATTAATGAATTACCTTCTCATATGACTCTGAGATGACTGCGATAATGAAATTAAGAAGGATAATGTTTAAAAATAGAACAGCCGATATCCATACTATCCAGGCAAAGATAATATGAGCATCTTCTAATTCGTAGAAATTGTCGATCTAGAAGTCACCTGTGGATGCTCTAAAAGCCATGATAAAGTACCCAAAGTAATTAACTATAATTTACGCTATATAGATTTTAAAATTCAGTACAATTATAATAAAATTGCTTTAATAATATCAATCAGATTAATAATATAACTCTTTAAGTTATAAATAAAAAAAATAAAAGTAGTTGATACCTTCGTACTCTATATTGTCTGAACTAGTTTTTATTCTGAGTAATGTGAAAATCAATCCGTATACAATCAGCACAAAACCATAAAGCATAATGAAATATCTAAGATCCATGAACACTGCTTTTAACATGCTCACCTATTGTTTAAATATAAATAAAGTTTAAGGACAAGCATTAAAATCCTAAAAAACCCTTTAATAGTTTGAATGAGCTATGACTGATATATTAATACAAATAAATCATACATTTGTTTTAAAAGAGAATAAAAAATGGGGTAAATTTCCTGCTCTTGCAGTCCCCTTCTGTACGGAAGTTTCGTGCACCTTTCTGAAGTTTTTCTTAATCCAAAATTTAAATTAGTTATATACCTAAACTTTCAATAAAAACAACATTATATACTATTTGAAGGTTTATATTTATCTATTGTCTCACTATTTTTTGTAAAATATTTTGCATTAATTATTTTAAGGAATTATATAAGATACTTTGATAAATTATTTGAAACTCTAATCATGATAAAAATACTTGATGTTAAAATATGAATTATAACATAATTGTTGATCAAGATATTGAGAAATTTATAAAAATTATATCTATTATGAATGGGGAGTAAACTTCCAAAATTTCCAGGAAAGTAGACTCGTAGGCAGAATACTTCAACCCCAAAAAATATTAATTAATGTGAATTTATGCGATTGTTGTATTTCAAATTATAATAGAGAATTCATCGATTAACTGTTTTATCTACAATAAAGATATGTTGAGTTTAGTTTTCCTCTCATATTTATTTTTAATAGCACTTCTAAACCAAAAACCTTTTGAATCTTCTGTTACTAATCTGAAATTTTCACATCTGATGAAATTATATAATAAATTATTTTATTATTTATACTTATTATTTTTATTTCAATTCTTTTGAAATTCATATACTTTCCTTAAATTTGCAAAGTTCACTGCATTTCATTTCATAATGAAAAAATTATATTTTAACCACTAATAATTAATTTAAGAGTTTTGTCTCGTTTTTAATCTTACACTTTCTTAATACGAAGATATAAGGTTGTTTCTTAAGCAACCACATTTTGGCATTTAATTTCATAATATTCTTCTGATAAAATATTTAAAACACATGAATTACTACTTAAACATTCACAAAGGTTGATTCCGCCTAAAAAAGTAAGTTCTTTTAAGAATTAGGATAAATCTAAAAATAATTTTTGGGGTGCCTTCAACTTCTAGAAGAAGTTGGCCTCCTCCACAATTAACTATTAAATACTTACATTCAATATTCTGTAAAATTCTTTAAAGACTTACCTTGTTTCTTTTAGGATCTACAAACTTTAGCTGGAAGCAACTTTGATGATTGCCCTTTGCCTGTTTTATATATAATTACATAAAACTTTGTTTCATCCCTTATATTGAATATAATGTAATAGTTTTTAAATTTTCCAACCATGGGCAATATTTAATGAGAGATATTGTATTTTTTTACTTTTAAACTTGGAAGTTATTAATTGGTTTATAGTTTAATAAATTTCTTATGTTTTTTTTAATTTCAAAAGACTAATTACCAATAATTTCATTTTTAATTATGATATTAAAAATATATTTTATAATTAAAACTGAAGTAGATAAAAAAAATTCTATTTAATTTAACATTTCTTAATTATGTTTGCTCATTCTTTATTTATATTTAATGATTCAAAATCTTGGTTAAAAATTTCAAATAGGTTTAATCGTTTTAAATTTTCAAAAATAAATCTTATAAAGTAATAATAACTAAAGCCCTAGAATACCCTCAAAATCTCACATAGCTTAATGAACACCAAAATTAACATACAACTGTGCAAAATCACAATTCAATATTTAAAATCTAAAATATAATAATTTTGATCTTTAGACTCTTTTATTTATTAATTTTATTGAAATTAAATTAAAGTTTTATTAAAAAAATGAGAAACCTTAATAAATTATAAAATTAATCTGGAAATAACATCTTAAATCAACATATGCACAATGCAGAAAAATTAAATATCTTATAATTATCGTTAACAAAGAAGATTAAAATATTTAAAACAATGGGATCTTTTTCACATGTTTGATTTAAAATTAAGTATATATTTTTAGTTTAATCACAATATAGTCAATTGGGTACACAGAAAGTCTTTTACACTTAGGTAATATTAGTTAGAATAAACCACAGGTGAAGTGATAATTTTACTTAATAAAAAGAAAATAAATACTAAAGCTATTCATATATCAAAGAGAGCAGTTCAAAAATATCTTAATGATGGAAAAATTATAAAGTAAGATCATTTCCATATATTATTTTATTCCTAAATGTGTGTTTAATTTATCATCAATATCATTATTATTTTAAACAATTCCATTGTAAGCTATCTCTTAAATGTCTATTATTACAATGACAAAATAGAGAATTGCCATTGCCTAATCAATTATATTCCATAGATCTGTTGCATACTCAACATAACCTATTTAAAAAAATTTAATTTAAATATTCTTCTTAGCATCTTAAATTCGTAATACTCTTGCAATAACAAGTAGCCTACGCAAGTTATTATAGATAAGAAATTTATCCGTAATTCATAAAAAAAATAAAACATTTTATAATTAATATTAGAGATTTGTAAACTTGTAATAATTTGAGGACAAGCTGTTATACTATGCTTCTGGAATCCTCTTCATCAGCTCCTGCATTAATTGTGAAGAAATATAGATCAGTTACATAGCTGATTAGAAACAACAGATACAAGTAGAATTGATTTATGAAAAATTTATGAATAATTATTTACAGTATTGCAAAAAAATTAAATAATAAAGAAGGTTGAGACTTAATTACTTTATTGATATTATTAATTTAATTAGTTGAATATCAATTTCCTCTTAATTGAATTTATACTGCAATTTTAAATATAAAGAAGGCTTTATTAATTCTAAGTAATATAGTAAGCATGCAAAATATTAAGACATGCATTTTTTGATTTCTTTTATAATATATTTTTTAAATAAATTTTAATAATTACTCTCACTATATGAAAAAAATAAATTATCGAAAATATTTATATTATTAATATGACTTTCTTAATTTCAACTATTTATAAAAATTAAATATCAATAGTATATTAAAATTAATAACATACTAAATAAAATTAAGTCATCAAATTTGTTTGTATAAGTATCCCATTTGAAATTGAGGACTGTTTAAATGAATTCAGTTTCGTAATATTCGAGATTCTATGAGTCGATAAGATTTATGGTATATTTAAAATTGATTAATTAATTTATTGAAAATATATTATGAGAAATTACCACAAAATTTCTGATAAAGTCCTAGCTAGTCATGGTTGTTGGTATATTAATCAAGTTATACTCTACTTCAACTAAGGGCTAGTCATTAACAAATAAAAAAAATAATTAATATTTGATCTTAGTTTCTTTCCAAATAAAATAAATTATGAAATATTTATTGTCCTCATTTACGCTATGTCCAAGATATTTTTTATAATTAAAAGCCGATTATATAAAATTCAAATATTTATATATAAAAATAAATATTAATTGTTATATTTTGTTAAATATTTAAGATTATAAACTCATTAAAATTATCAATGATTTTAAGCTTTTAAATCATTCCAAAGTGAGTGATACGTGAACTAAGTAATATCGATTATAGATTAGTAAATTACTGAATGGTCTTTGGAATATTAGGGGTAGGCTAAACTAGTAATTTTAGGATAAACCAATTTAGATTCAAAATACTCTCTTAGTATAAAAAATATATTATATATTATAATATATTTCTTAGATTAACCTTTTTTTACAGCAAAAATCCAATGTAAAGGTCTATACAATTATTTAAATAATTTCTATGTTAATTTAAAATAAAATATTGAGCGTATTGTTTAAAAGTATTTATATAAAAAAGTAATGTTATAATATTAGTAGAAATATAATTGAGACTATACCTTCGGAAATATCTTATATCATATATAAAAATTGAAATTTTTTAAATAAATCAAAGCTTTATCATCATAAATGAAAAAATTTTCTAATTAAAACATCCATTAACACTTATCTAGAATATTAGAATATTACACAAAAATCACATGCTAATTATTAATAAACTAAATTTTTTAATAGTTTTTGATTTTTAAATTTTCAAATATTTATATATATATATATATATATGAAATTTTAGTATAATAAAGGGGGGAAAAAATTGAGTTAGCGATTAATTTTCAGCGACAGGTAGAATACATTCCCTTATAAAATTATTTATTATTACAAATATTTCAATTTTGGTGAGATAAAAATTGAAAAAAGAACATAAAAGTTGCAATTTATATAATAGAGATTATATAGTATTTGCTATGATGTAAGACATAAAAATAAAAAACTAGATAATACAAAATTAAATCTCTTTATTCATTAACTACAAAATATATTAATGAATTTAAGTTTTCATGATAATTAATATTCCCTTATTTATTCAATATTTTATAAGTAAAATTATTAATTTTACAATTTTAAGATTTTCAGATCTTAATTGTTAGAATTTTAGATAGTTAAATTTATATGCTAACTTTAATAAAAATAAAAATAATATTATTTCTATTTTTTTTCTCTGCATAAATTTGAGAAGCAAAATTATGAGTTGCTTTTATAGAAAAATATCAGTAATTTTCATATATAATTGTTAGTTACTATTTCCTTATTTTATATTATAAATTTAGCTTTAGACAAATTATTAAATATAAAAAAATACTCAATTTATTTATAATCTATTAAATGTCATGAATGGAATAAGATTATTTGAATTCAAAATTTTATTGCAAATATGTAAAAGGTAAAATTATAAATCAAAGCAATAAAAATGACATATACAATGATAATTAATATTTTTAGCAATTTTTTATTTAATTCATATTAATAACAAATTAAGGACAAAGATAGTTTATAATTATCATAAAATTCGAGAATCTAATAGAAATGTGATACATTCATAAAATTCAATTAAATAATTTAAAGTTACTATATAAAGATCAAAATAAATATCTTATTATATAAAATTATTCATTTTAATTTGACTTAATAAGTAATTCATATGATTCTAAAAACTAACCTTAGTTAAATTATAAAATTATTAAATGTGTTAACTTTGGTAATAAAAATATTTATAAAATAAGCAACATCAACTTAAATTTTTGACAATTGGAAAGATTCAATAAATCTATACTTATTCATTCTATTTGGGATATAGTTTTATCTCAACTTTAATCTAGGATAGGTCCCTTGATTCAGATTTATTAATATATCTGTAATAAATGAATTCACCAAATTCATTAATATTCTATTTTTCAAAGTTATTAATTTTTTAAATATTTATATAATTTAAATACAGATATAATATCTAGTATTAAATATTATTTTTGCCAAAAAAGAGATATAATTTTTATTAAACTAAATGAATATATTTAAATGTTTATAGTAATTTTTGGGTGAATAAATTTATTTAAAGAAAATATTAAGTAACCTAAGTATTACTAAGGTTTAAGAGAAATTTATTCCATAAATATAACATAGATAAAAGGTTAAGAATTTCGTAATATCAATTTTTAATTTATTTTAATTTATATTTTCCAATTTTATAAATTTGATAAATTATTGTAAAGAAGGTTGTTATTGAATTTTAAGATCATGTTCAGGATCAAACCGATTTTCCTATATTAATTCTTCTATACTGAAAAGTCTAAAATATTGTAAGAATTATAATTTGTTTTATTTTGATTAAAGTAATAAAATTCTATTAAAAAATAATGAGATTTAAGAAACTATGATCTTAATTATTAATTAGAAAATGAAATTAACTGTATTAAATGAGAAACATTTTAATTTTAGATATCATTAACTTATTAAAGATAATTGATATGTAATATATAATGTAAAATTTTTGGAACCTTTTAGTATTTTATTATGCTAAAAATAAGCAGTTGTATGATGATAAATTATATATTAAATAATCTTTTCTCATTTGAAAAATAAATAATTTATGAAGAAAAGTAAAACAATATAAAATAAAAAAGGTATAGTTTTTAAAACTTAATTGTGAGATGTTTATTATAAAATTTTTCCGTTTTCCAAATGAGGAGCACATATTTGTGGACTCATTGCTGGATTAATTTACAAAAGTCTTTTGTAGCATTCTTCAAACACAAGCTCACTTCTTTCATTACAAGTGAAAATGAATGATCTTTATAGTCCTTAATTGTAATTGAAAATCTCAATCTCGCTCATATTTTGGATTTCTCGATTTATTATTTAATAAGTAATAATAAAAATCATTATTAATATTAAATAATTAACCAAAAACAAATAAAAACTGCTC
The DNA here is from genome assembly GCA_000711775.1 of Oxytricha trifallax. Taxonomy (NCBI): domain Eukaryota; phylum Ciliophora; class Spirotrichea; order Sporadotrichida; family Oxytrichidae; genus Oxytricha; species Oxytricha trifallax. The sequence continues at coordinate 34,386 of ARYC01002807.1, read as the reverse complement.
ATAATAAATGATAAATTTAAATTAAAATTATAAAAAACCTATTGAAGTTGAATCTGTTTTTAACTTTTAAATTTTAATTATATATGTATTTATATATTGTTTGATAATAAAAAATTGCAGAATTAAGAAACAATCTCTTTCATGAAATTAATAATTTATTAAAAATAAGATTCATTTTATTATTTAAATGCTTTTTAATTTTTAATTTTTAGTTTATACCTTACTTTAATCATGAACAACTATGCTTATGTACCTCTTAGAACAAGACCGTGATAAAAAATGGTAAATCGTGATACAATCATCAGGGTTTATGAACTATTTATTATGCTCCTAATCATTCTGCATTTAATAGATTATTCAATTTAAATTAATTTATAAATGAAAAAGCTAAGTAAAGATTTTAATAGTTTCTTAAGCATAAGATTAACTCACTATCTTTTAAAAGTTATAATATCTTTAGACCTAAATTACTGAAGAAGCAGATTTCTGGAGAGCCTTGCTATATACTTGAAATTAAAAATAGATTTGAATTGAATTTGTAACCTTTACGCATTTTAAATTAAATAATTATTATCATGAAATGACCAAAACCCTCTAATATCCACTTTTAATAATTATTTTAAACAATAAAATCCTTATTAAATCATATTTAGTCCCAAATTAAGATTTTTTTCAATAGTCAACCTTGATAAATTAAGCTGCTAAAGTTGTTTGTATTTTTGCTCTGAAAATGGTAACAACTAGTAAGATTCTTGCTTACTCTTTTCTCATGAAATAAATACCTTTCAAAAATAATTCATACTTTCGATAATTAGATTATGCAGTTTTGGTTGTATGAGTTATGAATGTTTTTATTTAGTTTATGAATATTGAGTATAGAATGAAAAAGTTACCTGATATAATTTTTATTCATAATAATTATTTCAATTTAATTCTAAAATATTCACAACTTCATATAAAAGTGTGGTGTGATAGAATAATACTTGGATAATTCTTTGACAATATCTACAACAAGTGATTGAGAGATTTTCATTTTAGCAAATTGAACTCTAATTAATTTTTAGAAATGAATTTATATCTAAATTCGTTCATATTTATCTTGAAGATATTTATTAATCGTTTTTAGAAAATTAAATATTATTATCTTTAAATTTATTGACTAAACATTATTTTTTATTTCATCTAAGTAATTATACAAAAAAAACAATATGCAAAATTCGAAAAAATTAATTTTATTTTTTATAGATATTTAATCTCTTTTTCAAATTAATTTTTATTTTCAAAATAATAGGGTAAAGTCGTTCAGATTTTTAAATCTATTTTAAGCATTGGTTTGAACCTGATATATCGACTTAAATTCATATGAAGTGAAATTATATAAGTTTTATTCTAAAATACAATAGATTTTATAAATTAAGTTTAATATAAGTATTAAAATAAGGGATAATAATAATAATAACCTATGTATAAATCTTAAAACTTTTAATATCCTCTGAATTCTAAATTATTAAAAATTATGCATGAATCTTAAATTAATTAGAAATAAAAATATTTAATTAAAGTATAATTATAACTTAGTTACATACATCGAACCTTGAATGCAATATACAAAAAATTATCAATATCTTTTGATAAAATTAAATTAATTTATATTGAACTATACTTGATTAATTATAATTTTTTATAATTAGTGTAAAAAATTTGAAATGTATAAGCTAGCTATCCAAATCATAGAACTCATATTTGTTCAGTACAACATCAATTTTGACATGAAGCTTATGCGGATTGATTTAATCATAATTATTTATGAGTTAGTTGATAATGTTACTCTTGTATATAATTATAATATAGATTTACTTAAAAAAGTAAAATTTATACTTAACTATCATCCACACAAAAGAAAATGTAGTTTATTTAACATAGTTGTTTATTTACAGAAAATGAACCAACAAAATCAAATGTTTCTAAGTTAAAAATTATGAAATCTTAAGAACCAATTTACTTAAAGAATAATTATTATTTTTATATTTAAATTATATATTTGTCAAATTTAAGATTAAAAGTTATAATGTTAAGATCACAGAAATTAATTAATTAACTAAAAATTCCAAATTTTATTATTTTCAAAATATTTATAATTTTTATTGACCATTTTTAGAAAGTGAAATTTATAATTTTTTTTCTTCTACTTTATCAAGGAAACAAATAAATAAATAAATAATTACCTGAAAAAACTACTATTAAATGATTATAATATAAATAAATTCTTTAATTAGAAGTTAAATATTAAAGATATACTGAATTTAAATTTTAGTTGCATAAATTGATTTAGAAAATATATAAAATAGTTAATAATTTAATAAAATTTACGGTAGTTAACTATCTAGTAGCGTGGACAATATCTAAACTGTTAGATAGAGAATTTAAATATGCTGACTATAATAAATTGCGCTTTTTAAAATTGCATGCTGAAGCGTATTTGGAATGATTTATTTAGGTTTTTTTGTAATCAAATTAAATTCATAAAATTTCGCTTCAAGATGCTATAGAGAGATAATAAATGTAATTGTCAAAGCTAACTTATATTATAAAAAAAATATAATAATACTAGGTAATGAGAGTGTTTACTGCCGCAAATATAATTAAAAAATTAATTTCTTATTTATTATTTAATTTGTTAAATCAATTTTTCCACGACAATAACAAAAAATACATAAATACATATCAAATAAATTTCTATATTAATAATTTAATAACCAATATCGTAGATTTTAAGTCTAAATATTACTATGTTTTGGGATTCATTAATTATGCTTCAATTAAAACTAAATCATTTTTTTAAAATAAATTATTATGGAAAATTTAAATTAAATTAAAAAATAACATTTTAAGCTTTTATATAGTTTTTTTTCTCCAGAAGTTTAGTTTAAATTTAGTAATTAGCTAATCATTAAGTAATAATACTTTATAATTTATTAATGGCATAAATAAAAATTTAATGACTCCATATAATAATTAAATTAAAAAAGTAAGCTCTTAATGATAATAACATATTAAATTTCCATAGTTTTTATATATTATCTTTATATATTAATGAAAGTTCATACCAGATTCAACCAAGCTGTCAGAATTGATATAATCTTGTTATTTTAATCATAAATAAAATCTACAACCAATTTAATTCATTAATAAGTCTATAGTGCTAACTATTATTTGTAAAGAAAAAAATTTCATATATAGTTTACGATATTATTAAATGATACTATTTTAAAGGAATTTAATGTATTTTTTATTTTTCAAAATTTACTATAATTTGTTAATGTTAAATAAACTAATAGAAAGAGATATAGTATTAGAATTAAGGATGTTAAAGAGCTCAATTAAAATGAGATTTTTTTATTTCATGCTTAATACGCCAAAATTAATCTTTTAATATAGATAAATTTTATGGTAGGAAGTTCTCTGGCTAGTAAATTCTATCATATTAATTCATGAATTTTTAATTAAATTATATCTTTTTTGCTTTTGCTTTTAATTATTTCCAATATATATATCATATATTTTTCGACAACTAAAAAATGAATTGAGCGAAAATATTTATCGACTTAATATTCTGAATTAGATAAATTTATATAGTAATCTTTTATAAAAAGTCATTTTCCAATTTAAATAAGTATATATAAAATGGAAAATTAAAAATTTAAAAGATAAATTTTAAAGTGTTATTATATATAAATTTATATATCTTAAATATCATTTTTCTCAAAGCAATTAGGTTTATTATTTGGAGTTATATAGAAAATCTAATGAAAATAAATATAGAATATAAAAATATTTACTTGCCAGGTAACTTATCCCATAAACTTTTACATTAGTTAAATTTTAAAGAAATTACTGTGGTATTATTGTAATTTTCAATTAATGTCAAAATATGGTTTTGATATCATCATAGAAAATAAAATATTAAAGCTAACAATATAAAAATTCAAAAAATCAAAAGCTTTTAATCCTAACTAACTTATTAAATCTATTAAAAACTAATAGTTAAAATTTATCAAATTTGGAATAAGAGAATATTAATTAATAAAATACAAAATCAAAATTAAATATGCTGCTTAATATAAAGTGGAGTTACCTTGAAGAGATAGGGGTTGGGCATATCTTTCATGTTCACATGTGATTGCTGCCGAATGTAGCTCTATGATGCGCGATGGTTGGTGTCTGATAGTATGTGGCCGCTTGTGGTGAGCTTGGTCTTCCCTTAAGATACTGTATGAGATCCGCACTGTTCAGCTGCTTCCTCTTGTGCACGAACTCCTAGGCCAGTAGGATTGGTTTATCAATTTATCTTTTGCGCTTCTAGCCCCTAACTCCGCAGTCTGTTTCAATAAAACTTTGCATTGAAGTCATTTAATTAAATTTCAATTTATTTCTAATTAATTTTTCATTCCAAATTTGATTGAATCACACTATAAGAAAGACCCATAATAGATCATCAAAATTATCTTAAAAAAATTATTATTAATATTTCAATAGATTTTACCTAACTTTAACATAGGATTATTGGCTAGAAGAATAATTGCTTTGCGAAATATATACTATATTTCATTCTTTATTTATGATATATAATTAAAATTAAATAAAGAGAAATCAATTTAAAATAAGTTAAATTTTTGTTTAACATAACATTTTTTAATGGCAATATTTTTTGAATATATTTTTGGCTTTTAGATTTGATTAAAGCTAAAATAAAGATATTTAATAATACCCCTATATGTTTTTTTCATTATTTAAGTAGAAGAAGTCAACATTTGAATCTAAATCTAATCCCCATTTTTAAAAAAAGACTTAAATTTCTAAGATTTTAAAATTAAAAAAAATATTTATTATTGGAAAATTCAATAAATTTCTAATTATAAATATGTAGAGGCAGTTTTACTTTTATAATGAAAGGCAAATATTATTAAAAATTTACAAATAAACTCGTTTATATTTATTTAAAAAAATTTAACAAATATATAAAAATGAAATTCTTATTTAATGAATTTAATTAAAAGTAGTTATTTACAAATGGAAAAAAATAACTTTTAAAAAAATTTATTCAATTATCCCTATTTAGAGTAATAAAATAATTGTGGAATTTATACGACTAAGTTAAATATGAATAAATAATAATTATATTAAATTATCAATAATTACAATAGGTGAATTATCAAATAAATAAATTATTTTGATAAACAAATTTAAAAATAAATGAATTTAGAAAATAAAATAATTATTTTCTAAAATTTAAACAATTTGAAAAAAAAATTATGCATTAAATTGATTTCCTTCTTTAACAAATCGTTAATATCCATCAGCTTTGGAAATATTAGGTTATTGATTAAAAATATTTAATTTTAATAAATTAACTTAATATAATTAATCAAACAATTCAATAAAATGAGAACAATTGTCAATGAATATAATTTAAGTTATATAATCTTATAAGTTTAAAATGAATCAAATTAATAAGATTAATATGTTAATAATTTTTCAGTAAGTATTTTAAAAAAACCAATATATATTAAATAATGCTGACAGTAGATTTTTTTAAAAATAAAAGTAATTATTTACTCTCACCAATTTCTTTATTTTTTTCTTAATAAATTTATATCTGCTATAGTTATATCAAATTATTTGATATTTTATGTAAGATTATAAGATTCTAACTTTTAAAGAGTATTGTTTTTTATCAAATTTTATTTATTAAATATTTTTTTAAAAAAATTTATCAAATACTTGTTGATCACTACTTAATTATTTCCAAGCTATAATAAATACTTTTATATTAAATAAAATTATTTAAATTATACACTAGCACAATCTGATAATTATAAATAAAAATAATTATTCATAATTTACTATAATAATGTAATTAATTTAGATCTGTAAAAATATATCTTTATTTTTTTTACTTAAAATCTAAGATTTTTTATAATAAATTTTTATTACTTTCAATTAATTAATTAAAATTGCTTGTGAAGTTTAAATATATTAACAATTTTAAATTATAAAATTATTTAAATGTGAACTATTTTTTTTAGATTATCTTATTTTATAATTTAATATATAACTTTACAATAAAAAATTTTATCATTTGAATGTTTATTTTATAAAATAAAATTGATCCTCTGACATTCTTATCGCTTAAAATATGTAACTTAAGTCATCGTGTTTTATCAATCAAAAATAAAAAAACAATTTAATAAATTTCATATAAATTTATTCCTTAAGTTTTTATAATGGTCTTTGAAATTTAAGATTAATATCAAAATATCACTGAGTAAATTAAAATTTAAATGGCTTTAAGTATACTGAAAAAATTAAAAGCTACTTGTATTTTAAAGAAAGATTATTTTATTTTTTTTATTTTACCTAAATTAGATTAGGTTTAAGAAATAAATAATATAATATACAACTCTATTTATGATGAATTCATTCAAAATTAAATATAATTAATATATTCTTTTATAAGAAAAAATGAAAGTTTTTTTTATAGAATACAGACTAAGATTATTTCCTTTAGTTTGCTTAAACAATTCATAAATAAGATTTAAATCAAATATAATAAATCTCGATAATTAAGTATGGATATTTTTATTAAAACTAATTACATAATTTAAACCGCTTCTATAAGTTGGGGTTATAAATACTTAGCTTCTAAGGTCAAATATTATATTAGGTAAAATATTTTAAATTATAATATTACACCTTTCAAATCCTTATCAATTGCTAGAAAATAGAAATTTGTTTCTGAAAGTAAGATTCGCATGGGGTCAAGATCTAGAATGTCTTCATTAAATACAACAGTAGATTCGGTGACATTATTTAAAGGATTAAGCATTTAATCATCTTTAATTCTATACTTTTATATCTCAAAATGACTTTCATTCATTATATCAATTAAGAATTTTGAGATTTAAGAATTATTCTAAATTATTGATAAAATACAGGTTGTTATAAAAAAATATTTAAAACTACTTAAAATTATCATAATATCAATGAAAAAGTTTCTCAACCGTTTTTAGTAATTAATTTTTTAGCATTAAAATTAATTTTGAATTACGAAAATAATTCGATATAATTTTTCAAATTCATTCATATCATAAAATATGTCTCAAACATCTCTACTTTAATTATTATATTCTAAAAATAAATAAGAATGTATGCTTTGAACTTAGAAAGAAAATGCTTCAATAAAGAATATGCAATCGTTTTGATAAAATCTTAATAAAAGGTCATTAGGGACATATAAATTATAGAGCTATTGATCTAAAATATAAAAATTTTACAATAATTTCTTGTTCAAAAATATGATTTCCTTTAATAGGGACAATTTTTTGAATATTTTTCTTAATTAGGAATTCGCTCATGTGATGCTCTTCCTAATGCCTTTTAACTTAAGCTGTGAGTGTGCATGATTTCGTTCATGTCATGTACCCATATCTAGTCTAACAGAGTAAAACCATAAAATTCAGTTTTTTATTTATATTTTAAATGAATTAAGTCGACTATTTATTTATAATTTAATAATATCATATGAGAATTATTGTGAGAGATTATCATTAAAAAATTAAGAGTAAAAATGCTAGAGTTTTGGAGTTTTATATGGGATCGTCTATCAATAATTAAGTTGCAATATTGAAATGAAGATTATAGTATTTATTAAATATTTTTTATCTAAACTACATTGTCAACAAAGTTACTCCATATATCTTCCACTATTGTTCGATCTAAGAGACTAATAGTATTGATTATAAATAAATACTCATTTAATTCTAATCTTAAGAAACCTTTAAAATACTACTTGCATTATATTGACTCACATATTAATTATTACATAAATAAGTACAGAAATAATTTCTCTTTCTTAAAAAAGTACAGAAATTTTCCATTGACTTCTTACTAGAATTGTTTCAATCCATTACTATTATACAAAAAATAATGAAATATATACAATTCATTGACTAGACATAAAAAGAGTGATTTACTCAAACCATTTTATAAGTTATTTGTATTATATATGATTAAATCCAAAGTACTAATAAGAATAATTATAATTTCAATATAGCTGAGGCTGCTTTTTCATTAAATACCTTTATATCTAGGTATTAATGCAAGAATTACTGCACGATTTAAAATTAAAATTAGAAGTTAAAATTATAAATTCATGGTCGTCATGATAGAACGAATTAAGATCATGGGGTTCAAAGATTTATAAATAAAGAGAGCAACATGCTAATTAATGTTTTATTTAGCTTTAAAACTAGAGATTCAAAGGAAAGTTCAAATAACATTAAGAAATGCATAAGATTAATGGAAGTCTAATAAATGAGCTCGCCATTAAAATATCATCAAGCAAAAAAAAATATTATGCAACAATATAAAATAATAAATTTCCTCTTTAAAAGATTATATTATGAAACCAACCTTTTGATTCTTAAATTAATTGTTTGAAGTATTATTTTTAATTTAGGTAGTATCTCTATGTTGTAGTACTAATTTTAAACTATAAATCCCTGCCTTAACCCATTATAATCCTTTAAAAAAATTGTCTCATCGTCTATTTATCTTATTTAATTAAAATACAGAAGTAATTTAGAGTTTTTAATAAATTAGAAATGAAACATTAATATAGACTAAAATCTTTAAAAAAATTATTTTTTTTCGCTAAAATTAAGCAAAAAAAAGTAATAGCACCTTCAAAATTGCATAATTTTAATCATAAACTAATTAATAAAATTTTTACATAATTTTTAGTAATAATTTGAAAATAAAAGAATTTTAAAGATTTAGATTTATAAACATAAGAATATTTCAATAAATATTTTAACTAACTTGTAATTGACATAATTGTTTTTCAATATTGGGATAAATTTAAATTTAAGATTATATTTTAAATTATTAGATTAAATAGAGTTTTAGTAATTTATTTAAAAATATTATAAAATTTAGATTATTGTAATTGAATGATACCTAAGAAAAATAAAAAAGGGAAATTTATTTCTAATAAAATCTTTTGTATTATTATAATATACTCATTTTGGTAGTTATTATGAAATGCTAAATTTATCATTTTGAATAGTTCAAAAGTTTTATATTTGAAATAATTAAGATAAATTGTCAGCATTTTTAAAAATTAGAACATTTGACTTGTTTAATATAATTAATAGTTTCTTTAGTAATAATAAAACTTAAATAAATAATGAATAAATATAAATTTGCTATTTATTTTATAGTATGTAAATAATTATTAATAGTGTGATTTCTTACAAAGTTCCATCTGAATTCTTTATTTATCTTAAGAATGGATTTAAAATTATCTTCGTACCCAATATTATATGCTTTTTGTTGGGAATGAATTTAGCCAAGAAGCCATTTATACATAATTTTTAGCTGAATAAATTAAATATATTCATGATTATTTAACAAATTAAAACAAATTAAAGGAATGAATTTTGAATTTAATAATTATCTAAAATTAAACTTATTAAATAAACAAAATAGGGCAATAAAAATTGGCCTATTTAAACGATCTTAGGCTCATAGAGAGTTTAATTTATCTGAACTTTATTATTGCGCTGTACTATTTTAAATCATTCCTGGAGCGAGATAATTCCATTTAATTGAACAACTGTAAATTCAATAAATTATATCATAAAATTTAAATAGAGTTATATCGTTCCAAGAATGATATAAAATAGTTCAGCGTAATAAAAAGATCCTTTAAATTGAATTCTCTATCTAATTAGCCCAAGATCGTTTAAATTAACCAAATTTCCCTGCCCTAATATTGTTTATTTAATAAATTAAATATAGTCAATTTTAAAAATTTAAAATTTATTCCTTTTTATATAAGCTACAGCTAATTTTAATTCTATATCGATATTTAAAACCCTAAAACCCCTTAATAAGGTTTTTAAGTGCTTTGATTTGTAGGGAGTTTTTTTGGGGTTGGAATTATTTATCAAATGTGATACTAATAATTCAAATTTTTGTGGTCAATTTATGATTAAGAGTATATAGATTTAGTGTTTAAACTGCGCTATGGATGTGATAAATACAGTAAATAAGTCAAACTAGTGCTGATTTATAAGTCTATTGCACTGCTCTTAAAGCGATTTCTACCAACTGTTCGCCCTCACTGCTTACTAGCTGTGTAATTAAAGCAATAATAGCTAAAATATAAGCCTAAGAAGAGTACTAAGTTCCTATAAAAGCATATTGACTATCTTTTCATTGAAAAAGCTTTGAAGTATTCTTTTCACTTCTCTTTTGACCAACGAGATATAAATGATTCATCGCCAGTCCCCTCAGTCGTAGAACTTTGCATAGTTCTGTTGCAAACATAAATAAACGTAATGGAATCTCTTAAAAAGATGTTTATCTTATCAAGAGAGTAAATGATTTCACTCTACCATTTCACAACAACAACTTAAATTATATTAATTGTTAAATGCAGAGAACCTAATATAATAATATTAAATTTAGTTATGCTGGCTAAGCTGTATTTACATTCAACATTTTCATCTTGAAAATTTGGTATAAGAGGCATAGTAAAATAGAAATAAATAACTTAAAAGTGAAGTTATAAACAATGGCTATTCTTCGAGGAATTAGCGAGGATGCAGGTTTGGAAACCTATGTTATTCATCATCGCTTAATGGAGACAGAGCAGTATATTAAGGTTTTAGAGCAGCTGTGAAAGAAGTACCCTGAATAAAAGATTATACTATTCGTTGATAATCTTTTTGTTCATAAGACAAAAAAGAAATAAAAAAGAGTTATGAGCAACTTAGAATAACACCAGTGTTAAAAGGGCCTTATAACCATAGTTTAATAATATTGAATTCTAATGGGGAATACTATTAGGTCATTCGAATAAACTGCTGCCAAACCACTTGATAAATGATCTACCTATCAATACAGTGAACTTTATTAAAAGTTTAGTGAAGAGAGTAGATAATTAGTTAGCTTAAAAGTGTGCTAAAGAAGTAAGAGTGATAGTGTGCAAATAAGTATTATAGTTAGATTAATAAATATAAATTTATAAAATTTAAATTTAAAATTCTTTAGCAGAAGCAGGCTTCTCTTTCTTTACTACCTCCCGATACTTCCCTCCAATAAATTTCTTCTCTTCCTGCCAGCTCCAGAATCTATGTTAATTAATTCTGGAGGCTTAATATTTAAATAAAGTCTCTTGCTAACTTCATACTAAGTCTACGTACTTTTCGCTCTTTCTCTGTGAAGTTTGCTCTGTTCCTTCATCAAGAAAATACCACTTCCAGATTTTTCTTAAGAACTAAGCTTCAAATCTTACTTGATATAATAGGGTTCTCCTGCAGCTCTGACAGCCAGATCTCACTTATCTTGATGCCTTTTTTTTTTGTCTTCTGGAGAAATACCTTTTATATGAAATTCTTGAATAATTTCTTTCAAGTAATCACCTTTGATTGCTGGAAGTATGCCAAAGAAAGAGTTTCTTTCAGGTAGTGTATTTGACAGCTGCTTCTTTGAAGGCAGGTACTGCTAAACATCTGTGTCATTCATCGCTTCATCATACAAGTTAGTCCCAGAGATTTTTGGATAGCTTGGAGTATCTGCAAACTTTACATCTCAAGTTTCAATGCTTTCTTCTCTTCGCAGAGTATCGCTTTTAGAAATGAAATTTTAGTACCTTCTATCCTAGACAGGAGCAAGCATATTACATATTAAAGATTAGCAACTATAAGTTTATTACCTTCCTGCACCAAGGAGCGATGCAAATTCACCTTGCTTCTAAATCTTTGAATCAATTCTTGTGCTTTCACTCTTTTCATTGCATCATTCATAGACTCCATATTGTTTACAGATCTGAGGAATAACATTCAAATTTAAATTTATTGATTTCAATAGCATACTTTTGTGAAATTTACTATTAAATATAGGTATAATATAGGAGGCCAACATCTAAGAAGGATATGGAGAAGGCTATAAGAACTAGTTTCAAACTTGAACAATTGATATCAATTTCTGCTGTTATAGTTCCATATTTTTTTAATTTAAATTGGTATGTGATTAATTATAAGAAGCTCCTAAAATGCTAGAACTTTATTAGGAGCTTTAATTAATGCTAGTACTTAATTAGGAGCACCTTTAATTTAATTACAAAATCATAAAATACATCCAAACCAGAAAGTACTTATTAGGTGCACCTCATAAATCGGCAGGTACTGAGATCAACTTATTATTAAAAGTTAAAATGCTTACTTCTCAGAGCTAGAACGTCTATTAGAACTCATTTCTTATTCTCTAATACTCCAAAAACTTCCCTTTAACTTATAGTATTGCAAAGCTCTCATATAAGAATTCAGCTATAGAGGCAAGTTTATAATTTTAAATTCAAATTTAAATATGAGCGCTAACATTTTAAGAATTACAACAGCAATTCCATCGAACTAAATGAGACTTACTTTTGGAGAAAAAATAAAGTGTAATAGCGGTAAGATGAACTATCACATGAAGTCTATATTATTAAAATATAAACAAAAAATAGAAAATAAATGACTAACAAGTGTATGGGAAACAGAAGAGGAGTGAGGTAATGAATTCCTATGAATACTGAAGAAGTAAAAGTATATAGTTTTGAGAAGTGTGATAAAGATTTAGCTCATAAATATAGTTGTTTTAGGGATATGAAGGACCATAGAGAAGCTAAGACAATTGTATTCTTAAGCACGATAAAATTTACACAAAGTTTGATTTCTTCGAGTGCCATAAGCAGTATGCTCATTCAAGAGATTTAAGAAAGCATCTTTTAAAAGCTCACAAGAAAGAATTAGAGATTGAAAAGTATGTAGATGAATTGAAGCTAATAAACAAAAGAAAATTAAGAGAATTTTAGAAAGTGGTAGAGCTTAAACAAGCCAGAGGGTTAGAGTACGTTAGTAAGGAACGCAACCTACTGACCTCTGAAATAACAAAAACTATTATCAAGATCCAATACAAGAAAATACCGGTTCTTGCTTAAATTGACCTAGATACCTCTCTTTAAAGCTACCTTATTTTATAAGACTCTTTTAATAAGAAAGTTATCAATATTCATTAATACGCATACAAGATGTATCCCTTCAACTATCTCTTATATGACAATAAAAATTTGATGGAGATTAAAAATAAGTATCCAGTACTAACTCTCAAGCAAATTTTAAAAGTATATCTACTTAGTAAAGCTAGAAGCTGTTCGCCTTGCCAAGGATAATGTTGCTTTCAGACTCCCACTCTATGAAATGACCCTAAGAGATTTCATAACAGATCAAAGGAGTCATAAGTAATTTGGATAAATATCAACTCAGACCGTATAAGGTATTAAAGAGCTTCACAAGTTAGGGTTTGTTCACAGAGATTTGAAGCCAGAAAATATAATGATAAACTTTTCACCTGTAAGAGTAGCAATAATCGATTTCAACAGAGCCTAAAGAGTGGAAGTATCAAGGCTTGGAACTGTAATGGGAACGCAAGGGTACTATCCAGAAAGAGAAGACTGGAGAGATGGAGACTTTTAGTGGGATGTGTGGGCTTTAGCAGCAATAATAATAGAGTGAGATATGTTTCGCAATGAATACTATTCTACAAGGTGAAAGAAGGAATCCAAACAAAAAATAAAGTATTTTATTGACAAAACAAGAGTATCCTAATCAATTAAACAAATGGCATAGTCAATAATAATTTAAACACACTCAAGGTCAGAAATAAAATTAGAAAAGAAAGTGTTATGGTTAAGTAAGATAAACTTCAGATCACTCCTTCATATCCAAAAAGTGCATTTTGTGTGATTAAATTAAATACATCTACTAAATATTAAAAATTAAAATCTATTAATAACCCTAACCACTAACAAATTCCCAACAAATCAAAGAGCTTATAAACTTCATTAAGGGGTTTTAAATGATCTTTTATTTCTATCGTTTACTTAAAAGGACCTTTCATTTTTTGTTAGTAAAGAAAGCTTTTTTTTATCTCTGAATAATTTTTAATTGACATTTAAAAAGTATGGAATATCTTAAAACACTGTCAATCGTATTAAGAGAGTGATTGACATTAATGTTCCATTTTATAAGGATAATTTAAATTAAATATTCGATTAAATGCAGAGGGCTTAAGAGCATAATAAAGTTCATTCTTATATTGTTACAAAAGTAAAGCAAAATAGGAATTAATGTTAAAAAAGATTAAGTTATAAATACATGATTATCTTTGTTTTTAAAATAAAAATATAAACCATTCATGTATTATTATATATTAATGATTTAAAAAATTTGGCATAATAAATTCACAAATTTTATAGAGTTTTATAATAAATATTTAATAATTAAGATAAATCAAGATTTACTTAGGGGTTATAATTGATGCTTAAATCCTAATTCATAAAAGCTATAATAGAATTACAGATGCTTGATCTATCTAAGCTTATAGTTACATGATTTAAACCTATAAGTAATGCTAAATTAATTTAAATAATTTTAATTTAATGGATTTAAATTTTATCAATTTAATAATCTTGTTTTAAGAATAGTATTTTTCATATCAAATTTTCATCACATTTTAGCATTCTTTGTAAATTTTATTTGTATATTTAAATTGCTTTTAATTATATTTTTAAATACTATAAGCAACTATGAGAACAAACAAAAATAAAATATTTTAATATAAAAGTTTATTTCTTAATGGAAACCATTAATGTTTCCTCTAGTATTTATTTTTTATTTATTATATTGTTAGATTATTATAAGAAGCCTATTTAGTAAAATGATCTTCCAATCTCCATCCTAAAAATATTATATACAATTCACATTAATAGTTTTGAAGCTCTTAATAAATATTCAACCTATGAAATCAATAAAATTAATGAAATGATGAAGTTTCTAGCCTATAGATCAAGATATATATATATATATGAGTATATATTTTCCATGAATTTTAAGGAAAATTGTTTTGTTTCTAAAGACTTAACATTATGGAGGGTATAAAGAAATATTCAATTAAAAAAATATTTCTTGAATTGAATAGCATTATATTAATAAAATGGAGTAAGTAAATCATTATCTGCCAACTTGCTTTCATGATTTCTTCTATCCAGTTCATAGTTAAGTCGTTTCTTCAAAATTATTTACTCAACAATACTTTTCAAACATACGTTGCCCTTTTTATAGAAAACTGTTGAATTATTTTCATTGGTCTTTAACATTTAAAGCTATATTTTTTTTTACTACTTGCATTAAACAATAATTGTAAACTAATACCAAAATCATACTTAATAATGAAATTTATCTATTGTTAAATCTCTAAAAGTATATCCTGTAATGCCTACAAGCCCAGACTTCTTCAGATTTTTAAGATATGGTGAAATTTTGTATCAATATAATAATTGAATAGTTTAAATGAGTTTTATAGATTCAAATATCTTTGCATAATTCTAAAGTCTATTGCTCAAAAGGACTTTGCAAATATTTCAATAAAAGAATTTTGTTACTTTGAATTCTTGTAATCTTGAATATAATTCTCGAATTGCCATTTATATATACAATAATTAAAATATACACATTTAATCCCTTGTTGAGATTCTCGTTAAAAATGCTATATGCCAAAATTTAATAATAATACTAATTAAAATATAAAAATGAAAACTTCTAATATTCCCAATAAAATTATAGAAGCAATACTACTTCTTAGGTTTCACACCACTGAGCCAACACATTTGTCACTAATCTATGAGACTTATTTAAACATTTCTAAAATAATAAATCTATCAAAGAATAAAATCAGAAAAATTTGTATATCAAAAGTTTAGGGTTTAGAGTTAAGCAACTCTCAAGAGTCTCACAAGAAATCTTCCTTGACAGAATAAGAACTTTAATATATAACTTCGTAGTAATTTTTACAAGATTACTAGCATTTATCAATCAAGGCAAAATCAAATTATATTAATGAGAAATATCCTAATATCTAAATGAGCCCACACATGTTGAGAAAAATATACAAAAATTGTGGGATTAAATTCAAGAATGTTAAGAAAAGATATCATTTAACTACACTAAAGAAATAAAAAATACAAGTTGAAAGATTTGAAAAATTTAATCAATAAGTTGATATTAAAAAGAGCAATAAGAAAATTATATTTATTGATGAGATAGTCTTCAAGCCTTATAGTCAGCAATTCAAAGCATGGTCCAATAAATATTAAAATGTTGAGCTAGAATAATTAGGAATAAAATAGTAAACTATTTCAGCAATAGTTTGCATCAGCCTTGATTACGGATTAGAATATTATTATACATAATAAAAATCAATTAATAAATAAGACTTACAAGAGTGCCTAGCAGGTCTTCACAATTATTATAAAAATCAGAAAATTGTGTTATTCATAGATAATTTAAAATTACATAGATCAAGAGAAGTAAAATAATAAGTTGATTAGTATAATTGGGAAATAATTTTCAATGCACCCTACTCATCCTAATATCATGGTATAGAGGAAGTGTATTCATTAATAAAAAAAAGATATAGATTCTTGTTGCAAAAATTAAACTTCAAATTTAGCAAAAAAAGACACTTCGATATTATTAATGATTCAATAGAATATGTTACTAAAGAATAAATAAAGTCAATAATAAATAGGTACTATGGAATATTAGAACAATTTATTCATGTTTATAATTAAGAATGAATTTTTAAAATACTTAAAATTATATAATTTAATAATTATTTTCATATATTAAATTTAAATTATTTCCCACTATCAAGTCTAATCTCATGATTAGCACTCTCTTCTTAATTCATTATAATATTATTTTCTGGCTAATTAAAATTTGTTTATAGTTCAAAGTGTTTTATCTTCTTGTTCATTTATCTTCTTGGTTTAGACTAAACCTTTAATAATGCTGTCCCTCTTCCCTTGTGCTCTATAATTTTAATAACTAGTATATAAATATAATTACTTGAAAAAAAAAGGTTCCTATTAAATAGCTTCAAATATTTCACCCTTGATAGCTATAGCATCCTGATTTTAGTAATTTATTTAACTTTAATTCCTTAATTTATTTTATGCCTGAACAGTGTCTTAAATATATTAGGGAGCAAGAGTTCCTATTATTTTGAAAAAGAAATCTCTCTCTGGAAGTTATGGCGAGCCTGAGTAATAATTTAGGTGTCTTATTATATTGCTGTCATTTTTTACTTAATCCAATATGTTTTAGATCTTGAGCTCGGGGTAATGAGGCACGTCAATATTTATGATTTCTTTTTACTTAATTAAAAATTTTTGACCCTGCAAGAAATCTTTAATAAATCTCATTGTTGTATTTTTATACTACGGAATACAGTAGCCCTCTATTGAGAATAAACATTTTATTATGGCTTACAATGAAATTTTAGGAATGTGTACCAATCATATTTGGAAGTTAGTTTTCCTTGAAAAATTCTTGCATCAATACTCTAAACATTCCCTTACTTAGCTTCTT
Organism: Oxytricha trifallax; assembly: GCA_000711775.1. Taxonomy (NCBI): domain Eukaryota; phylum Ciliophora; class Spirotrichea; order Sporadotrichida; family Oxytrichidae; genus Oxytricha; species Oxytricha trifallax. The sequence goes on along the minus strand of ARYC01002807.1, from coordinate 16,846 downwards.
CAATATTTTACATCCCAAAAATATTTTATCTTAAATCTATATGAAATAATTAAATAATAATAAGATACTAGGATAACTCTTTTAGATTCCTTTTAAGTAATTTTTGTGGATATAAAATAATTATAAGGTTATTTAGAAAATTATAGCACTCAATTAAGGAGTCTAATCATTTTCTAAATAGATATTAGCTATATTGTTTTAGTATTTTGAAATGAATCCTTAATTAATCAATTTAATTATAAAATTATTAAAATAATATAAGGGGTTTAAGCAGATTGTGTTAATATGCTATATTTTAAATTATAAACTACTTTAAATTAAGGAAGGTGAAATTTAGAAAATAGTATTTATAAGAAGTTAACTCATAAATTTTCATTTATTATATATAGTGTATTTGAATATTAAAAAATGAATATTGATTTTGAATTATAATAATATTTAGAGTCCGTTGCTAAGTTAGGCGAACTTAGCAACGCGTTGCTTACTTTTTAAAACTTAGCAACGGACTTGGAAAAATATTATAATTTTAAAAATAAGTTTCATAATTAAAAATAAACAAAGAATAGACTACTAGCTTCAAATTTTGTTATCATCATTTCTATGTTCAAAATAAATAAACCTTAGAAACTTTCAAAGTAGCAGGAGATTATAAATGATAAAAAATAAAAAGTAAATTCACTCAATAATGTTGATGATTTCGATGTCAGTGATGATAAGTTTGTTAAATGGTGTGATTAATAAAAGAAAGATCCTAATACTACAGAAAGACCATCGAAGTTAATAATTTGTGAGACTTGTAAAAAGTCAAGAACACCAACAGAATTTAGAAATTGCTAATTTAGACACAAAAAGAGACCAAACAAATATTAAAAGCTTCCCAAAAAAAATGGAAAATTTTATTGCAAAATTCTTAATTGTTTATTTGATCCTTGCTTAGCACGAGAGGTATATGTTAAGCATCTCCTGACGCACTCAAATAAATAGTTAGAAAATTATGGAATCTAATCAGAAGTAAGCTAAAATTAATTAATTTATAATTTATAGTTGTTGATATAAAAAGGAGATAGAGAAATTATAGAGCTGAAATAGACCTTCAATAAAAGAGAAATTGAGATTGATCATTTTGAAACTTTCAAAATTAAATTGTATGAAGAAGAACATGGAATAAACTAAGAATAAAATCAAGAAATAATAGATACAAGAACAAAGCCATTTATTAATAAAAATTGTGAACAATCTTGCCAAGGAATCGATTAGAGGATTTTCATCAAATTATAAAATGAAAATCAATTAAAAGAAATTGAATATATAATTCGAGAAGCACAAGAAGCAGGACTCCTAATTGAATACAATTCACTTTTGGATAAGAAACTTTCAACCTAATGCTATAGCATATAAAAATACAACATATTAGAATTAAAATGCAACTCTACTCAAAAGCAGTAATTGTATAAAGAATATAAGGAAAAACTTTACTTTACAAAATTAAAATTATAATACTAAGATAGAATAATTGGTGTAAAAGTCGATGAGGATGAACTTATGGTGTTTACAATTCATTATCAAACAACTTTTAAAGAAATTTTAAAATAAAAATATATTGAACAGTAAATTCAAATTACACTCTTGGCAATTTATTAAGGAATCAAAGAATTACACGATAATGATATAGTACATCGAGATCTCAAACCAGATAACATATTAATACAACTTGAAGACGATTATGAAGTATTCTTAAGCAGTTATAATTTTGCAGTATGTTTAAATGACAACTCAATGTCAAAGCCTAACTCAGCAAATCAATATATTAACACACTTTTATAAATATCAAGTGGATCTAAATTTTGGGATATTTATTCCTTTGGCTTGATGATTCTTGAAGGACTTTGCGAGCAGAAACAATTTAAGAAAATAATTTAAAAAAGCAGAATTTTCAGAATAATTTAGGTAATTATTTGCAGACCAAGCCATTCAAAGTTGAATTATTGGTGGTTCTAAGAAAAATATTAATAGAAGAAGATTAAAAGACGACAATAAGAGAGGTCGGGCAGGCATTAGTTTAACAATTTAAGATGTGATCATAATTAATTACCCTAAAAAATTTAACTAGAAAATATAGTTGGGAATACCTTCCTTTGTAAGTATTTGGCACTAGAAAAAATTATTCTATTTAAAACATTACATACTAATTTGAATTATATGGATTACTCGTTTCCAGCATATTCATTAAAAATTAATTTTCAAGCTAATTCACATGAAAAAAATAGTTTTAATTCCACGTTTTTTATATTCATTATGTTATTTATTGGAAGATTCGGTCCTATTATCTCTATCAGAGTTAAAAAATTCGATAAGCAAGGAGTTTTACTACTCATTTAATCTCTTCTTAATTAGTTAATCTAGAATGTTAATATACTCTCTTGTTTTATTTATAAATCCTTGGCTGTCTAGTATAATTTCTCTAAAATTTAACCAATTGCAAGTTTTTTTCTTTTTTTTACTTTCACTCTCTTTTTATTTTTACTAAAAATAAAAAAAAATTAAATTATTAAATTTATGGGCATTGATTCTTTAAAATCTGTAATTTCTGTAGCTTCTTTGAGATCTTCAAATCTAATTTTTATATTACAATTTTATTAAAAAACATGATAAATAGTATTAAATCTTTTTATTGGAAGTTCATACTTTAATGATTTGCATGTTAATTATCAAAATTTAAATATTTATTAAAGATTTTAAATGTTCAAATTTTTATTGAGGTTTATAGTTTTTTTTAACAAATTGCCTCCTAATAGCTTAAATATTTATATATTAATTTTTAAAGTGGAAAAGTTATTGCAAAATAAAGAAAAGAATTTTTTATTTTTTATGTCAAGTTTGTGATATACTTATTATCATCTAATTCACTTGTGGCAAGGCATTGATCACCACTATGAAAGAGTATTTTGGTTTATTATGTAGTCACTATATGTCTAAGGAAAAACTAGTCATCTAAATCTTTGTAGTTAAATACCCAATAGTAGCCATGATATTGATATGACGCAATAAAAAAAACTCTCAAACTAGTCATTACTTTATTTAGTATTTATTGATAATAAAAATAGTCAAGTAAAATAATTGTAAAATTTTGATGAAAATATTTGAGTAATATAGGCAAATATCACTACTATAATATTGTGTCTTTAACATAAAATTATTTGAAGATAAAAATAATCTAAATTTCTAGCCCGATAACATAAAGTTCTTATAATATTGTAGGAATACATTTGATTTGGGAAAAATAATTTAAAATAAAATAATAAAGTATGAAATTCGTGGCAGTTAACTTTTATAAAACCCTGACAATATGGTACTTGTTCGATAGAGAATTTAAAATCAGCTGGGCTTACTATTGGCGGTACCTCTCTATCTCATCCCTGGAGCGAGTTAACTCGACTTTAATTTTTGCATAAAATTCAACTAAACAAATCACCCTAAATTAAAGTCGATTTATCTCCCTACTACGATGCGATAGAGGGATACCGCCAATAGTAAAGCCCAGCTGATTTTAAATTCTCTATCGAACAAGTACCATATTTTCAGGGTTTCCAAAAAGTTAATTGCCACGAATTTCATGCTTTATTATTTTATTTTAAATTATTTTTCCCGAATCAAATGTAATCCTACAATAATAATTTAAAGTATCAAGAGTAAATTTTATAAAATGGCATTTAAAATTAATACGTTTTTTTTAGAATTTCGGTTAAAAATTTTATAATTTCTTTTTATGTAAATATAAAAATTTATACGATTATTGTCTTTATAAGCAGAGAAAATAACTTAATAATAATTTTTTATCCTAAATTAATAATGAATTTCAAAAAAAATTACACTATATAAAAAAATACTAGGGTTAAGTTATGCTAAAAAATATAACAAACTTATTATAAATGAATAATAATTATAACTATCAAGATATTTTATTTTAATCTCTCAATTAAGTCAGTATAATTGTCAAAGATTTTTGGAAGAAAAAAACATCTATTAACAACAATTTTTGCTCTTCCAGTTTAATATTTGATCTCATTTCATTTTTATTTACTCCAATTAATTTTGAATTGATTGGAATGCTTTATAAATTTTCAATACAGCTCCAAAAGTATCTTATTTTCAATTTATCTTACTAAAATGATAGACAACGCTTGAGTTTCAGTTCAGCTTTAGAGAAAGTCACATTATATTAAAATTAAAATTTGAGACATCAGCCTAAAGAAAGTTCCGATTTTACATTTGGTTAAGTTTTTGGTAGCTGACATTTTATTTTTAAGTAGTTTTTATATTCATGTCTCCTTCATAAGAATAAAACGTAAATTATTTACTAAAAATATTTTAAAATTGTAATTGAAAAAAATATAAATGACTGAACTTTCTTTTCTATAATAAGACAAAAATGCTTGCATTGGTAACAATTTCTTACATGGTTAAACGAAAATTAAATCTGATTAGATACTAAGTTACTAAACTATGTTTGAGAGAAGAGATATTTAAATTAAAGTATTAATTTTTATATTTAAACTATATAATTTTGTTGATGGAAATAATATCATTTCTCTAATAAATTATAAATTATTTTAACCCTTTAATTATAAAAATCTATAATTAAATGAGGAAAAAGATTTAAGTTTTTAAATAGTATAAAAATTACTGTAAAAGTATAATTTTAATGTATGAAAATATTACTTTTTATTTATTTAATATATGATTATATATTTTAATTTAAAAAGTATTATAGCTAAAACACAAAAATTTTTGGAAATTTAAATTGTAACTATTATTGAAATGATTAAATTGAAATTTATCTAATTTAGAAATATATAGATTTAATATTAAAATGCTTTTACAATAAATGTATTAAGGTATAAATGGAGTTTGTAAAGTTTATTTGAAGAAAATCTTTTAGTATATTTACTTTATCAGTAACAAGGATTCTTCAAAACTAGTAAGAATAATGAAGCTACCACAGCGTCAAGCCAAAAACTTCTGCTCTGACGCAAATAAATTGTTTATATATGTTCCAACTCCTTTTATTCATTTTAAATTAATAATCTCGTTTTCTATTTATCTTAGTAATTTGCATTGACGTAAAGTGCCTTTATAGAAAAGATAATGTTTAGGAAATGAATTAATTTTATTCAGAATTTTGTCTAGATGAATTCCACTTCACGAATGGTCACTCTAAGACTTCCGAAATACGTTAAACTTAATTTATGTTTTGATTTTATTATTATTTTTATGATTAAAAATCTGATAGCAAACTTAATTAATCAGGAAGCAAATTAAAGTATTCAATCTTAAATCAAAATTAAATTCATTAATTAAAATATTTTTAATTTAAATAACTTTTTATAAGATTAATAAATTATTAAATACAATTCTATTCAGGTGATATCGTCAGCATCACTTGTTAAGTCAAAGTAGTCAATATTTTATCTTTTGAGAACAATTGGTTTTGAGAAATAACATAGAAATAAAGTTTAATTAAAAAATTAAAGACATTATTTAATACCTAAAAATATTTTTCCCAAACTAAATTCAATAAAAATTCTAAATCCCACTATTTTGAATTCTTTGACATTTATTTAATGAAAATGTATGAGGAGATTACTTTAAAACTTGTATTAAGTTTCACAGATCGATTTCCATATTTATCAAACTATTTAAATTACTCCTAATAATGGTTTATTATTTTAAGAGGTCTTCCAAACTAAGTTCAAAATAAAATTTTGATGTGGAGGACTTCTTGAGAACATAACTTCATTAGGAGAATAGTAATATTCTCAAAAGTTGTATTTGCGCATAAAATAGATCAAATTACAGCCTATTATTTGTGATTTAATTTACTTATCTCTCAGCAAAATATACCAAAGTGTCAAATAATCTACTATAAAAGTATAACTAAGTAGATTTTATCATTATTATAATGAAATATTTGAGCAAAAAAATAAAATAAGCGCTAACCTATTTTCGGAAGAACGACATAACTTGGTAAAATACATTAAAGATTATAATTCCAGCATTAAAATAAGGAGAGACCGAAGACGCTTGTACTAAATGGGAGCTTACTAATGCCATTTTTAACTGACTAGCAATGAGATTCATATAATAATAAAATGGATGTCACCATAGAGAAATACTTTATTGAGGAGGAAGTTATAATCTTTCATAAAGCATTAAATACTACGATCCAAAGATTACTATTAATGCAAAGATTACAATAAAGTGTCCTCTACAATTCAACTTAAAATAGACTATACACATTCATCTTGCTAAATTATATCTAAAGCATTATAAGAAGGATGGCAAGAATATCTATGAGTAATGCGAGAAGCCATATTCTCATATTAAAGAACTTAAAGTGCATTAAAATAAAAACACAATCAAAATTTTTTAATTGACAATGAACCTACAGGAAAACATTCATATAAAAAATCAAGGTCAAGAAATCCTGACGAGTCTCTTAAAGTGAAGTAGTCATTAACTTCATCCAGTCTCATAAATAAGTAAAATCCTGGTAAAAAATTGAGGCGATATAGATTCCTTTATTAAAAATTATTGGCATAGATTCTTGCTTGGAAAGCTTCCTTTCTCCTGAGGATAAAGTAGAGAAGAGAGTCATCACTATACATTCACATACTTCCTTGCAGATGAACAGTTCTAAAAGAAATTCGCTAATTAGTTTTAAGCTTTTTAAAAAGCAAAGTTGAAGAGGGCTACACAAGCTTGGCTATGTTCATAGAGACTAAAAGCCAAAAAACATCATGATGGACTCTAACAACATTTTTCAATTTTGAAATTAATTTCAGCAGATCCCAAAGGGTGCAATCTCTTCAGTTCGAAAATATATAAAATATATCCGGGACTCCTGGATATTTTCCAGATAGATAGATTAGAGAGACGGGATTCTAAATGAGATATCAGGACTCTAGCAGTAATAATATAAAAGAGCGACATGCCTATAAGCAATTTCTTAAGCTCAAGAGTAAGAGTGATTCTAAATAAAAAATTAACGAATTTATAAAAATTAAAGATTAATGGAGGACTTAGAGAACTTCCATATTCAAACATTATCAAGCCAGAAAAAGAGAATTAAGAAAATATAGGCACAATCAAACTGCAACTTATATAGATAAAATTCAGTGATATTCCAAATTAATCTAAGTTTATGTTTGTTTGAAATATTTTGAAGAATTTCTTCTTATGCTCACTTAAAATTACTAATATGAATTTAATAACTTTTTTAAAACCCTAAAAAATTATTCAAAAATTGCAACCTTTTATAAGTTATTAAGTTTTTAGCATTGAAATTAATTCTGGAGATAAAAAATCAATTTAGTAGATTAAATTACAGCTTTGTATCAATCAAACTACTTAAATGGTAATGAGGTTTTGAATACTTAATATAAATATTTTTTAAGAAGATAATTTTCATGGTTAATTTCAAATCTCTTAATTTGATTTAAACAACACTATATACATATTTTTATACATTTGATTTGTTATTTATTTAGTTTAAAAACATCAAGGAAAAAATATTTAAATTTAATTTATAATTTATTTAATTTAAAATTTACAAATTTAAAACTATATTTCTATTATCTATCTAAATTTCTCTATGCCTAAGTAATATAGTCAATCTCTTCAAATTGATTATAATTAAAAGTTAATTATTATATAAATTCTTATTTTTTTGATTAATTAAAATTCATTTAATGGAAAAGTTATATAAAATTAATAACATGTTTTTATTGGTAGCATCTATTCTAAAATAATTAAATTCTTAAGAAATTTGGATATTTAATCCCAAATAATTAATGTTGCTTAATAAAAAATTTAAACTTATATTAAATTAAGCAAAAATTTATTTTAATCTTCTATTTTAGCAGTAAACTTAGTTATTTTAAAAAAACTATAATCAAAAATTATATCAGGTTCACAAAATTTAATAATTATCAAATTTACCCATTTTAATTTTTAAATATAATAGTATATTATACTATGATTAAAATTTTTATGAAAAATTTTAATTTATTAGTATAAAAATAATATACTAAATATAAAGAAAAGGAGATAATAAGTTTATTTATTTCAATTAAATAAACTTATAAATTAAAGACTATAAATAGAATAATTTTTGCATTACGAATTCTTTTAAAGCAAAATTTAAATGTCATTTTAGATTATGAGTACGATTGTTAAACTAATCAAGAATTAGCATGATATAAACTCAATCTCACTCAATCTATTTTTATTGTCTGTGAATCATTATTTAAGGAAAAATATTTAAATTTAAGTAATTTTTTGCATTTATTGTTTGTCTTTACTCTACTAACTGTAAATATTTCTAAATATTGTAGTATTCCATATTATTAATCTAAAAATCTTGAATAATTTAGAATTAAATATTATTATAGGTACAATTAAAACCCCATAATTTTTATTACTATTATAAGTGTTTTATTTTTAAAGAATAATTTATAATAATTATGCTGATTTACTAGTTTTTTTCTGTAAATTTACTAAATAAATAACTTTGAATTATTTGCTAAAAATTCTAAAGTTGCTTACAAATCTACAGCTTTATAAGCTCAAATAATTTTACTGTGGATATCAAACTCTGATATTTAGTTATTTGGGGTGGGATACTTGTTTAATTATTCAAATATTTGAAATTTTTCTTTTATTGTAAATAGTAATAATTGGGAATCATTAGCACTTATATTTTACTTCTTGTCCAAATTTTAGATAGATTACTCCATTTTATCAGTTTTTACTTTCAAAAATATTTAGCTAGGGATTATCGAGGAACTTTCAAGCATTGATGCTTACCCTCCAAACTTTGTTTAAACCAAATATTATATATTTCATTATAGCGTAAATTATTTAACTACACAGCGTGTTACGATATGTTTCCCTGAAAACTCCATATTAATGGTTTTTTAACACGAACTAGATGCAAGCATAGACCTCCCCGGTAAAGATTTATTAAGTTTTGTATAGTAAAAAGAGGTAAGTTAAATATCTAAATATTCTTTTTACCTTGAAAAATTCACACAATTAAATCAAATTCTGCTTAAAATTGTTATAAAGGTATATAAAATTAACATGTTAATTAAAGTTTAAGTTATTTAAATAATTTCACAAATATTAAACTTCTTTTATATATTAAGTATTAAAAATGTTTATATATTTTGGAAATTTAGAAATTTACATGAAAATAGGTAAATAAAAAGTTGAGAATTTTAATAACCACTTTTATCCATTTTAATTTTAGTTTTAAACGTAATCACTGCCCTTGTGGTAGCTACTACCATGACCAATCAAAACAAAAATTTGAAAGATACTACAAATCAAAATTAAAAATCTCCAACTTTTTTTTAGATGTTGCATAGTAATAATATTTTATACTGACATTTTTAGATAATTACCTTATAAAATCATATTTAATCCCCTCTCATATTAGTGAAATTTCTATTTAGCTTAATTTAAATTTATTTTAAATTTCCCAAAATTTTATGATAATAACAAACATTTTAAAAAAAATTAATTACTTAAAATAACCATTCTCCAATAAAGTATAAGTGATAGTCTATAAAAAACGATTCTAAATTTTCTACAAAACCCTTATTAAACCCAAATTTGCTACAAATCAAAATCCCTTTCCTAAACTACTGAAGAGTTTTGGGTTTTGAATATCACTTGATATATTTAATAATTATTAAATCATCAAATTGAAATTTTTATCAAAGGTATCAAATAAGCATCTTAGAATTGTTTGAATTAAAAAAATTTGAAAAAATAGACGGTTCAAGTTTTTACGTGCTAAGTCGATAAATAGCTAATCGCCAAATAAAGCTGGCATTTATATAATGATTGGTCAAAGTTGTGGAATATTAATATGTAACTCTAGAGAATTTCGATATTATGCTGAATTTATGCCTACATTAAATCAAATATTTTAACTACAAAAACCAAATAGCTCAAACTTTACAAATATCAAGATTATAAGCTCAATAATTTCAAGAAACCACTCTACACCAACTTCTAAAAAATAAAGTTGTTAGAATTTGAGAAGTCCTAAGTATTTTTTTTTACTTAAATCGTTTTTTACCTTATTAAATTAAATAGAGAGTCTAACTTGAAATAATTTTGAGGTATTTTATTTTATTTATATATATTTAACAAGTTCTCTAAATTTAATTAAAGTAAGTGGGCTTCAGGACATTTTTACCATAAATATATAATTGATATATTGTAATTCATTTAATTATGTCTATGGTTAAAAGGAAATACCATTAATTGACAAAAAATTAAATTAAAATTAAAATTTATAGTTGATTAAAATACTAAATTGCTATAATATTTTAAATATTAGAGAAAATTTTGGGAGGATAACCAACCCCATTTTTATTATACAGCCAACTATTTTTATGAATTAGTGTTTTTCAGTAGCATTACACAATAAATGCTTGGATTTATAGTTCGAAGACAACATTAAAAACCCCAAAACCCCTTAGCGAGGTTTATAAGTGCTTTGATCTGTAGGATAATTAGGGTCTTATTGGAGTTAGTATTATTCTTAAATATTAGGTGATTAAAATCAAAGAAAATTAATCTGCTTGTCTTTGTTATACCTCTGAATCTTGCTCTCTTAAGTGGCTAAAGGGGATCATCTAATGTTTACCAAGGATAGGGGGACCACTGATTATTATCTTTTCTTCTATTTTTTCCCTTGCATACAGTCTGTTTGAAATGCTTCTATGCTCAACTTATTGATTCTTTTTCAAACATCTTAACAAAGTAAGCCATGCTTTCCATATTACTCTCAAGTATAATAGATTGAATGCCCATACATCCCACTACATAGAGCCATTAGTCCATTTCTCTTTGATTGGGAAGTATTCAGATGTCCCAAGTACCTTTGCTAAGGTTAATATCTCTTATGTAAAAGTTCTTTTGAAATAATAACAACTACTCTAAAAGGCAGAGGTTTATCAGAAATTTTCAGGGTTTAAATCTCTAGTAACATATCTAATCTCATGCAACTCCAAAACACTGTTTGTCTTATCTGATAGAATATCATTCAAGTCACCTGAGTTTCAGTTATAATTTAGATAATCACTCAGAGTAATTTCACATTTATTAATCCATAAAAAATGTGATAAAACCATAGTTTAAAATGACACATCTAGCTTAAGCAAGTTCTTTCAATCTCTTCTATAAGCCTCTCTAAGAATCATGTATTCGTAAGAAAACTCATTTTAGTACAGTTTATTCTTTATTTTTAGTACAGTTCATTCTTTAGTAGATAGCTATAAAGATACTCCTTGTATGAATAATCATCGATCGCAATGAGTTTTGGTTTTACAGGCAAGCTTATCTTCAAATAGTTATCAATACACCAGCTGAATTCAAATTTGCATTTAATACAAGTTAGTTCATTGCTTTCGCTTAAACGAATGCTTAAATAGTGTTACCTACTGGCTGATTCACATATTCTAGCAGTTTCTACTCCTTGAGTCTCATACTACTCTCATTATGACTCAATAGTATAAGACTTTCTCTTTTTAGGTATAAATATTTAAGTTCTTTATCTTCCATCTAGAACTCTCTTTAGTGATGCTTTTGAATTTGTTTCTTAACTTTGCTGAGCAGGTATAGGACTTCATATAAGTTAATCATTAATACCTGGCATCGACTTTATAGTACTTGAAATATATCTTAGTTCTCTCAGAGTGTATCTATAAGATGTGCCTTTTTAAGCTCGATTTAGTTTACATTAAATTTTTTTAGAATTCCTCGCATTATAATTTTCATGTTTTTTCTATTGGAATCTGTTCTATTAACTCCACTTCATCTTCGATTAGTGTTTAATACCAATTAATCACTCTGCTTCTTGATTTTTATTTCTACAACAAAAACCTCTGATTCAAATTAAAGAGCTCTAAGTTCTGGTTCCCTTACAATATAGAGATCTCTTGCTTCTTATATAACCAAAGTTTAGCTATAATTATCAATTGCCAAGAAAGGATGTTTTGCGATTTAAGTTAGACTCAATATTTAAATTCAAATACAATTTTCTTTTATTAATCAGTAATCACCTCTCTGTTTGTAGTTACTTGTATATGACTTGTGATATATAAACAATAATGACTGATTTCCAGATGTGAGGCATCATATTTAAACTAAGTTTATAACTATAAATTCTGTAATTTTATACTTAATATTTTTAATTTTGGTTCCAACTTAGATAAAATTCAGGTTAGTACTGGTACCAATTAGGTTTTGAACCATTTTGGAGCTTTTCCATTAAAACCTCATTAGTTTAAAACTAGGTGCTAATTAAGTTTTAGTACTATAAGATTCGTACCAATTAAATATAAACGCATTAAGTACCGGTACTAACTAAATTTAAAAAAAATTAGTACAAATTTAATGGAACTAAATTGATAAAAATGGAGCTCTATCTCTGAAGTTTGTTATAGCTTCTGCCAGCTTACTCCATGTATCCTTACCAGGTTAACCTCCTATAAGATGCCCATATTTAATACAAAGATTATAAGCAGTAGGATCCAGAACTCTATATATTAAAATTTGAAATTCATTAATTGGAAGAGGAACAAAGATGGAATCACTCAATGATCAAATGAAAAGAGTAGAGTACCGAAATTTCGTTCTTTGTGAGAGAAGAAAGCATTTAAAAATAAAGAGATTAAACTAATAGAAATTCCCAATTACCCTGAGATTAAAGTCACTAATCTTTATTAGGATGCCATGTCAAATGAGGAAGTAGTTTTTTACCATCTTACCAAGAAACAACTCTCTTATAAACTACCAGAGAGAAACTTCTTTGGTGTTCTTAGTACAATTAAAGAGGAATATCTGAGATAAATAATTGAAGAAGCTCATAAGAAATGATATTAAATCTCTGCTAAATACTAAAAAAAGCAAGACATTTTAATGATCTTAGCTTGGATAAAGTAATTTAATAAGCCTTCTTATCTTTCTAGTAAGCTTTGATTCATTATTATTTAGGAAAATAAACCAATAGTATAAATCTTATTATAGAACATGCTAAGGTTCATAGGGATTGAAAGCAGCAGACATAGATGCAGGAGCTGGCACCAAGAAATGAAATATGTGCCTAAGAAAACCATAAGAAGACGAGAAGAAAGATAAGCCAAACCCATTTATGGGGCAAATTAATATGTGAATATATTCATTCGTTAAAATCTAAATCTTATTTATAAACATTCATTCTTCACTCTCGCGAAAATTTTTGTCTTATCTATACTCCTTCTCTTACAGTTGTATTGAATCAAATCTACTGTATCAATGATACAGAAGCAGCTTCTTGTAGTGAGTCTTAATTTAACTACAGTAAGATTCTTTTCAATTCAATTATGGCTATAAGGAAGTTGAATATAGGAGTTATGTTTAACTCTTTATAAGCTTTCTTAGACTCCTTAGTCTTATGAACTGATAAGTTATCAACAAACAAGATGATTTCTTAGTTACTATCATTCTCTCTGAGCTTATGCAAAAACTCGAAATACTACTCTCGCTTTATAGAGTTAAGATGAATGACATAAGCTTCTGGACCTGAATCTTCACTTATTCCAGCTAAAATTGCATGGGTTACTACCTTTACTTTTTAGTCATAAACTTCTATGTCATCATTCTTCTTATACAAGGACTTATTAATAAAAGTGTTGAAGGTGAATACAGCTTCGTCAGCGTGCATGAACTTGATGCTTTTGTCTTAATTTAATCATAATATTGTTTAAATTATGACTATAAAATGGCAAAGTGAATTCAATCACTCTCATTGCTCTGTTGGATTTGAAAGTAATACCATATCTTCTATAAATATTAGCTATACTGTATGGTGAGATAAGCACTTCTGAAAATTTGAGATGAAGCATTACAGTTCGTTTGTCAAGGAAAGTTAGACCAATACTTTAATGTCTTAGAATCGCATAGGTAGTCATATAGATATGTGAAAAATCTTATTTTCTTGCAGGATGTATTCAAGCTTGAATAATAATCCTAAACAGCTTCCAATCAAAAAGAAAAATTTGATGTAAAATTCAAATTTTAAAAATTAATCAATAACACTATTTTAATATTATTTTTTAAATACAATTAAAAACTAACCTATTTCTAAAAAACGATGATTTTGAGATAGAGTGAGATTAAATCTAGAAAAATTACTTAATATAATGAAATAAGCTCTTTTTATATTTAAAGTTTATGTATTAAACCTTAAAACTATATTTAATCTAGCAAAAAAATATAAAACCTGATTAATAAATTTAACAATATATTTTTATTAAATTTGGAGTTAATTAAAATAGATTAATATAATGTAATAAACTTATATTGATTAATCTTTATAATTTGAATTTTACATCAATTTTTACTCAATAATACCTAACTGTTTCGACTACCCCTCCTGTAACCCTTTTCTAAATAATATTCCATTATCAACCGTACCCCCAGACCCCCTCTTACCCAACCATATTATCCCCCATTTAATTTGAAATTTCTAATTCGCGCAGTCTGAATATAGTTCCTTCTTGACTTCTCAATTTCATTTAGTAAAAATATTTATATGTATAATATCTTAGTTTTTTTTAAAAATTATACTTTTGCTTATTGACACATAATTACATATTAATTGAAATTTAAAACTACTATACTTATGTCATCAGTTTTTTAATATTAACTCTTTTAAGATAATATTACTTTATAATTTGCTCATTAATTATCATAATTTTAATATAGAAGGTATTTCATGTATTTTATATAAAAAAATCTTTAACCTTAAAATCATCTCAATTCAGCTTATCATTTCTCAAACAATTAATAAGATATAATATATCTTTTATATAAGTATTTAGAATACAGATTTTTTTATTCAGCTAAAGAGTTACCATGTCTCATTTAATAATTACCTTATATTTTATAATATATTTTTTTAAGTATTGTATGACTAATTTAAAATATAATTGCATAATAGAAACGTTAAACTGTTTTAAAAATTAATTAAATTGATTAAGTAGAATTATTACGTTTTATTTATAATTTCTGCCTATTATGATTAACCTAAAAAAATAAAATATGATTTTCCAAAAAGAGTAATTAAAATATTTTTTTTTAATTCTCTTTTTTAAAATTCATAAAGAGATAAGTAATAATGATCTTGTTTAATTTAGTAATCATATTTTTTTATCCAGCTATTCAAGATATATTATTTTATTAGCTAATTACTTTCTTACAAAATTTTCAGTTAGAACAAACTAAATGATAAAAATTTAAATTAAAGAATATAAGTAATATATATATATTATAAATATATTTGTGAGTATTCTAAATACTTTAATAATAAATATATTTTAACTTATTAAATGTTAGAGATGACATAAGCTTAATTGAGATATTTTAAAGGTAAAAGATTTTACTTATAAAATACTTGAAATAGCTATAATGTTAAAATTATGATTAGAAATAAGCAAATCATAAAATAATATTTATTCCTATAGGAGATATACTAATAAATTGATGACATAAGTTGAAAAATTATAAATAATAATTTGTATGTTATTATGTTTTAATTAACAAAAGCACAAATTTAAAAAAAATTAAAAAGATTTTACATATTTAATATTATCACTAAATGAGATCGAGATGTCAAGAAGGAAATCGATTCAGACTGCGTCGCGGATTAAAAATTTCATATGAAATGAGGAATATTATGGGGTGTACTGGGGGGACGGGTGGTTAGGGGGTATTTTTTAGAATAGGGGAATGAGGGGTTACGGGTTTCGGTCGGAACACCTAACAGTTGAGGTACTCTTGCATAGGAGCTTTGTAGTCTATATTTATTCTTGTTCCATATCTTAAATTAAGGAGTAAATCTTAATATTATTCATCATAAATTGACCCTAAATTTAGCTCATATATATTTCACATTATCCAAATAACCTAATTCTCTACTAACCACAATATGATCCATACTTCTTCCTAAAAATCAAATCACTTATATACTTTATTAAGGGGTTTTTGGCTATTGATTCTTATTGAATACTTTTCTTTTAAGACTGCTTATTATTCATTATAGTCGTAGGTATACACACAATTATTTGCAGCAATTATAACTGTCCTATAGGGTTAAATTTAAACTCTAATAAAGTAATTATAAAATTTTTTTAATAATTTTCTAAATGTATATGCCGCTAATATTGTTAATTAATATATATTTTTGAATAATTTTGTATAATTTTTCGAATAAATAATCATATATTAATTGGAAATTTTATATAAATTTAAGATACTTATGAGTTTTGAGAAAATATAGAAATTTATCAAAATTTATTTATAATTTTGGGAGGAGCTTTTTATGCATTGTTTTACAAAAAATATGTAGCAAATTTCCTGCACTATTCAAAACCCCAAAACCCCTTAGTGAGGTTTATAAGTGCTTTGATTTGTAGGGTATAGTTGGGGTCTTATTGGGGTTAGTAGAGAAAATGCAGGTTTTATGTGAATTTTAAGTATATTTAATGATTATTAGGCGATATAACTCAAACAAATTTTATCTGCTTGTCTTTATTGTATCTCTTGAATCTTGCTCTAAGTAGTGGTTCAAGTAAATCGTCTAAGGATTATCTTGGAAATGATGGTGCTCTTAAAATTATCATGTCTATAATCTGTTTGATTTCTTTGCAGATATCGTCCTGCTTTATATGCTTAATGGCTAAACTTATTGATTATTTCTCTTATTTGGTACCATAGTAAGACATGCATT